>WTSP01016030.1:57555-96179 GCA_025331215.1 Actenoides lindsayi
GGATGTTGGCCTCATTGTGAGAGAAGTGAAGGGCCACGAAGATGATGAAGGTAGAGGACATCCCTCGCATGAGGAGCATCCCTCGCATGAGGAAAGGCTGAGAGCCCTGGGGCTGTTCGGCTGCAGAAGAGCAGCCTGAGAGGGGAGCTGAGCAATGCTGAGCAAGAGCTAAAAGGTGAGAGGCAAGACCATAGGGCCTGACTCTTTTCAGTGGTCCCCAGTGACAGGACAAGGAGTGATGGGCATAAACTGGAACCCAGGAGGTTCCATCTGAATGCCAGGAAACACTTTTTTGTTGTGAGGGTGACTGAGCACTGACCCAGTTGCCCAGAGAGGTGGTGGAGTTTCCATCCTTGGAGATCCTTAAAAGCTGTCAGCACACGATCCTGGGTGACTGGCTCTGGGTGGCCCTGCTTAAGCAGGGGGGTTGGCCCAGTTGCCCTACAGAGGTCCCTTCCAACCTCAACCAGTCTGTGATTCTGTGAAGCTAAGTTTTAATACAGAGGATCATGTGGGCAATGACCTGACCTGGGATGGAGGTTTAATTTTCCCACTGTCTTGTCTCCTTGAGTTCTATGTGCAGCCACCTCATTCTTTTCTACAGTCCAGTCCCTCTAATGGCACCTTTGCTGTTCTATTGACTTTTTAAAAAAGTTATTTTTTTAATTTTTACTTTATTAAAGATCCTCTGATTTCTAAGTGCCTGAAATTTTGGGAGGATCTCAGCTTTCATCTAAAATTAGAGATGAAAAAATGGTCTTTGTGGATATAGAGAAAAAGATCAAAAGCACAACTTTCTATAAAGCCAGAGTGCTAGGTAATAAAGTGATTCTAATGCTCAGCGTTTATGAAAACGTTTTGATTTTAGGAAGCTCGATTTTTTTTTTTTGAGTTTTCTTTAGATGAACTTGGCAGCTATTAATTTCTCCTATTTTTCTGTTCTTCAACAAACTTTTCCCCCCCCCAAAATAATGGATTTATACATTACATATTCTGGATGTGTAGAATTTGTTCACGCATCTGTGTCAAGTCTCAAGCCCATGAGCTGCTCGTCTCTGACCCCGTGTTTAACATGATTCTGATGCTGTGAAGCAGCCGATGAGGCTGCCCTGTCTTCACAGAGTGCTTGGCCGTGGGGCTGTGTGGGATGTGCAGAAGTGCCCAGAGGAGAAAGGGGCTTAAATCCCATTGAGAGTGAAGAACTTGAGCCCACCAGCTTGAGAGCGTGGTGGTCTTCCCCACGCTCTGCTCCCGCTGTTGTCTGCAGGTGCTGTTGTTTTGATGACTTCATGAGCCAAGCTTATGGGTTTCACACACCATCCCTTAAACCACACTAATTAAAACTCTTACCCCTCGCCACATTTTTCTCTGTTAGCCTTGAATCCAGTGATTTTAGCCCAGTTAATGAGAGGATCTCTTTTGTCCTTCCTGAAAGACATGATTAGAGTTATGTTTCCATGTATTTAGCAAAAGACATGTGGCTTCTGACACACAGGCTCCTGTTTTGCAGGTTCCCAGTTTGCTGGTGTTGGAGAGGCCACCTTGTCAACAGAGATCACATCAGGTGCCCTGAGTTCCCATTCCTGCATCAGGTACGTGAATGGCTGTGATTCATTTCTGGATCTGTGATGAAGTTCCAAGTGGATAGTTGCATTTGAACTTAAGGCCTTGGTGAATGGCTTTTTAAAGAGTAGAAAAGACAGTCTGCAGAAGCTGTTATTAATATAGTAATAGCTGTTTTTAATATAGTAATAGCTGTTTTTAATATAGTAATAGCTGTTATTAGAAACTGTTATTAATATAACGGGTCAAGCTGGTAACAGAGACGTTGCTTAGTGTTGATGTGGGTTGTGTTTCCTTGCTTCCCTCAAAGTGGGATGGCCTGGAAAGACGACATGCTGAGCCCCTTGGGTGAGGGGACTGAAGTGGACATTGAATTATCCTAGGATCTTGGGTTTTTTATTAGTATCACTGGCAAATTAATCTAACTTCAAGTGATGTGGGTACTGTTTTCCTGCATATCGAGAGCAACTCTGTTCTTTCCAAGCCAGATCAATTATCTCTATTTATGATGAAGGCTGATAAAATCATGAGACTTTTAGTGTTTAAGAAATAATAATAGAATTCCTGTCTACCAAAGTCGTGCATGAAATCTGTTCATCTTCTTTCCTTCCCTCTTGAACCTGTGTCTTTTGTGCACAGTCTGATTTTTAATAGGGGAAAAAAACCCCAGCCCAGTCTTTCCAATCGTGTTATAAAAATGATGGAGGTGTTGAAGACGCTGTGGGTAAGGGAAGGCCACATAAGCAGATTAAAGTGCTGGTACAGTTGCTGTAAGTATGTATTTGATCAACAACAAGTGACTAAGACACCGAGATATCCTTAGGATAATCTCTCAAAGCGCAGCCCCTGAAGTGGGGAGAAAGGAAGATGATGATACATTGGAGTTTATGTTCAGTCCCCTCTAAAGCCCTACAGGAAGAAGTATTTCTGAATATTCTGGAAAAATAAAGCTATAAGTAAAACACTGTACGAACTTCCAAGCGGGTGGATCTGAAGCAGAGAAGCGTTTAAATGGAGGGCCAGCCACCTCCTTTTCTTTATCTTAAATACTTCTGATTTTGCTCTACTTTAAATGGTTCCAGTGGACACAGTGACCAGCCCCAGCCTCCAGTTGAAGGTCATTTTGTCAGAAATCTGGAAAGAAAAATAATTTCTAGTTTGCAGTTGAAACAAAGCCCCGTGTGATGGCAAATGAGAAGCAGTCGCTGTTGGCAGGCTGCTGGGGGCACCCAGAAAAGCAGTGGCTACTGCACGGTCTGCCTTTCAACGGGGAGCTGCAGGTGATTGCTTCAGTCTCGGTAGGTCCGTGGACTTCTGCAGCACCTGAGAACCGAGGATTTGGTCTGTGTTGTGAAAAGGAACTGAAAACAGGCATCTGATGTTCATTAATTGGTATTAACTTTTGACCCTTCCGTTCTCGTACTCTCGAAAGCTGGGGTCTGTGAGGAATGTTGATGTTGCTTGATTTGCAGTGACCCTTCTCCTCCAGCTCTTGGCTCTCTGGTTCTTTGTGAGAAAAAGTATTTTCTTTGGTTTTATATGTAGCTATGACTTCCATGCTGGCTACCACTGGAATTCAGATTTGTGCTGTATAGTTAACCTTACTCTGGGTCAATGGAATTGTGTAGTCAGTGTGATTTATGCTAGGAAAAAACTCTCGTAGTCACTTCCTCACTCTTTGTGTTGTCTGTGAAGACTGAAATACCTGTTGCTTTTACATGCCCCTCAGAAGGGCCGTTCTGTCCATGTGGATTTTACAGTTAAATGGAGCAGGTCAGTTTGATAGAGCGGCCACAATTTACCACCTAAGAGGGTCTGTAGGGTTTTCTTTTCTGAATTACTGTGTCAAAACTCCAGCAATTTTGCTTATTCTTGAACTGGTTTTAGTTTGAGAATGAGTTGGAGAGTAGGTTTAGGGTGAGGAGATGCTGCAGAGGCTGTCAGCAGCCGGACTGACCCAATTTTCTGCATTGCCAGTGCCAATTTTGTTGCTTTTGCGTGATTCTATATTTAACTCCAGCAGAGCTTCCAATAGGCAAGGATCAGAGAAGAGTAGGAGGGTTCTTTGCTGGCTTTGTTACTGTGAATATTCACACAGCTTTGTGTACAGCACTATGCACACTGTCCAGCCTTATACAGCGTGGGGGGGGGGGAACAAAATAAATATGTGTTTCTGCAGAAAAAATCTGAGTCTTTGTCTCTCCAGACTGAGGGCAACCTATTTTTTTATTTATTTTTTTTCCTGTGGTGTAAGGGCTTCTCATGAAGCATGGTGAATGAGTGCTGGGGGCATCTGTTTGGGCTGAAAGTGAATGTGTTTGGTTATGGATATAGTCAGTGTTTGTACTTTAAATCGCAGGAAAGAAGCGAGAGTTTCCCAAGTAGTGTTTCACCATTGAAAGCAGGCAGTGTGACTTGTCATTTCAAGTGCAGCATCACTGGGAGGTGAGATTTATCCCAAGTGGTTGTCTCACCTGTATGTGGGGAGACGGAGCGGTGGGGAGATGGCACACGGGTCGTCTTGGGTGGGCAAAACCTGCCCGTGTCTGCACGCTGCTTATGCAGACAGGGAGCCCAGACGAGGAGCTGACAGGTTGTAGACTCTGAGGAGATTTAAAACTACCTTTGGGCCTTGAAAAAGACTTTTTGCCCCTGTGCCCGATGGTGGGAGCCGAGTCATTGTGGCAGGGATTCATGCTTTGCTCTCCCCACCAGTGTTTGTTTTTCTTCAGCTCTCGCTGCTGACAGGGAGACTGGTTTGCCATTCTAAACACCTTGGGGCTGACAGCATGGAGGAAACCTACAGGCTCCTTTGACAGCTGTAATCAATAACAGGAGAGAAATCTCACTTTGAGAAGCCCTTTTCCAACTATAAATGGCAGCAAAAGTCATGAAGGTGAAATCCTGATTTTTGGAGCCAGCTGTGAAAGCAGAGGAGCAGGAATCTAAAGCCCAAGGAAAAGATTTGCAGTCCGTGAGTTTCTCTCTGCTCGTCTGCATGCAGCTCAGTCGAGGAAGGAACCACACTGTGCCAGACAGGCCCCCAAAATTCCTTCCTCAGGCTGCTTATAAGCTGGGGCTTTGCTTAGCTCCTCTCTGTGCTCTGAGGGCAGACGCAGGGCTTGCTGCGAGAGCTTTCATTATCCTCCTGCAATTTTCTCTGAGGGTTCTGCTCACCTGAGAGATGCTGGATTTCTCCAGCTCTTGTGAGAGTCACTGGGAAAGGAGGAAGCTTTATTAATACCATCTAGGCAGGAGGAGGAATCAGAATTAGCTTTTTTAACCTAACCAGTCTATTTTTAAAAACAAGTAAATAATTTCTATGTTGTTTCTTTCCAAACAGATCAAATTGCCAACAAGCCACATTGAAATTGGGAATAACAACTTTTCATTCTGATTAGGGATAGACAGAAATTCCCAGAGCAGCTGGTTAATCAAAAGTAAAGGTCGAGGTGTGTGGTGTTTTTCATGCTCTATTGTGATGACAATGGCAAGTCATTCAGAAATCATGACAGAAAAAGTTATATTCCATTGGCCAGTTTGGGTCCTTTGCTCTGACTGTGCTCCCTCCTGCTTTCTTGTGCACCTGCACACTACAGAGACACAGGAAGTTGAAAAGTCATTGATTTCTGAGCAATAACTAAAACCACTCGTGTATTTTCATCATTCTTCTCATATCGTTTCCCACACTGAATCCAAGCCGTCTAGCTACTAAGAAGAAAAATTAATTCTATCCCAGCAGAAACCAAGTCAGGCTCTTACTGTCATCTTTGTTTTGCAGGAAGCAGTGCAAGAGAATAAATCTGGCTGTATCCAGTATTGCTGTTTTACTCGCAACTTGGCGGCTTGTTTGTTTGACAGGAAGGTTTTCATTCCCTTTGTGTTATGGGTGCAGCCAGGGAATTTGGTGGTACTGAAAATACAGAGCCCTTGCAATGAGCTTTGCACTGATAGATCTCAGTGTTTCCTGAAGTATGAATAGCTTCACATTACAGATATGTAACCCAGAAAAAAGTTTTCCTTGATGGTCACTTGGCTGCCAGGAGAACTGGGGTGAGGATCCCATCCCTGGAGTCTCAGCACGGGGCTCCCTGTGCCCAACCATCCGGCCTCTGCTTTGGTTTGTTTGTAGAACTGTCAGTGGTTTCATTCCACCTAAGGATGCAGGGAAGGTTTTAGGTTCCCCAGGTATTAATCGAGCCTCTTTTTGTCAGCACTAAATTAATTTTAAAGAAGAGATACAAAAATAGCGCGTCCTTTTTGGAAGTATCTTTGCCAAATGCATAAAAGAATGCAATTAATGGCGACCCGAGAGATCTGTTCTATTATCTTGACTAACTTCTTTCTAAAGGAGTTTGACATTTTATTTGTCTGACTTATCTGTTGTCGCGGGGAGATTTTGTTTTATTGCCCTTGAGGAGGCTGCAGTGCTAAACAGGAAATACGGGAGCTCCTTTCATGACTTTTGTTTTTACCATGAAATGTGAACTCGCAGACTGGAGCGTCAGCTCTGCAGTGAAAGAGAAATCTGGGCTCGTGGTTGGGACAAAACAGTGCTCAGGAGATTTAGATCTGATAACAAACAGCATCCCAGAGCCTCTGTGCTAAGCTGCTTATACCTCAATCCTACCAAGCAGTTCTAAGCCCTACCTCTCGAATGCAGAAATTCGGGTCGGGCTTTGCCCTCCTCTGGCACCTCCACATCCCAGCGTCTGCGGTTGGTGTGAGCGGGCGCTGAGGGGTTGGGCTGGGCTGGAGGGATGTGGGGTTCCTGCTCCTGGGAGACAGCTGGACAGATGTCATTTAAAATACCCACTGGTGCTGCTGGCCGTGTGCTGTCGGGAACCTCGACGGCAGCGCTGGCTGCACTGTGTTTACAAGGAGTCCCTCCCTGTACTGGGAGGAGGAAGAGCCGTTTGTGTGTGGTTGTCTTTTAAACTGAACATGTTTCCTCTTTCGCCAGTCCAGACATGCTTGATGTCAGCTGAAAACTCTAAAATGTAATGCCTCTGGGGAGTTTTTGTAATGGCATTCTGGTGTCCAGTCCTCTCTGCAGCACTTTGTGATTTCCCAGTTCCACCTTCATGTGTGCACTCTGCATTTGGGCACACGGAGATTGGAGTTGATTCTGGTCTTTGGGCAGCACTCTAAGTAGGAAGGGTTGTTGGAGTGGCCAGGAGAAAGCTCAGAGGGTCGGACCGGGAACGGAGAAAACCAGCTGAGAGTGGATTTGCAGTTTTCTGTGTGCAAGCACTCCATTTAACTTGGCCTTGCCATTTTGTGTCAAAGAGGAGGAAAAGAAGGCTGAGGGGAGACCTTCTCACTCTCTACAACTACCTGAAAGGAGGTTGTAGAGAGGCAGGGCTGGTCTCTTCTCACAAGTAACTAGTGATAGGACAAGAGGGAGTGGCCTTGAGCTGCACCAGGAGAGGTTTAAACTGGGCATTAGGAAAATTTTTTTCCCGGGAAGGATGTCAGGCACTGGAAGAGGCTGCCCAGGGAGGTGGCTGAGTCACTAATCCCTGACTGTGTTTAAAAGCCATATAGATGTGGTGCTTGGGGATATGGCTTAGTGGTGGACTTGGTAGAGTAGGGTTAATGGGTTGGACTCAGTGATCTTAAAGGTCTTTTCCAAACTGATTCTACGATTCTATGAAGAGCATCTAATTAATAGAAGCCTGGATGAAATGATGGGCAGTTCTAGTAGTTTTGGAGACCTGTAGATCTTGGGCTTGGCACCCAAAAAACCTCTCTTTTTATGAAGGAGCTGTCTTCATGTTAGAGAAAATGGTAAGGGAAATTAAGCAAGCAAGTAGCTCAGCATATGTTATTAAGCATGCTTTGTCAGGGAATAGCCCCAGTTCTAAAAGGAGTCTAAAACTGAGCTTTGCAGAAATAAATTGCTTTATCTTAATAATATGCAACATTTTTTCTGGAAAAAAAAAAAGAGGAAATTCTAGTCCTCCTTGAAGCAAGGATAATTGTGCTCTTCCCTATTGTAATTACATTATCTTTAAATAGGTCACTCACATGCTTAAAACTGTGGAAAATGTAGGAAAGCACAGAACCAGGGGACATTGGTTCCAGTCTCTGTTTACAGATTGGTCCCCCTATCGCTCCAGAGCTTCAGCAGGGGCTGCCTCCAGTCAGAGAGAGCGTTCACTTGTGCTTGGTTTTAATCCAGACCCGGTTTTAGCACTTCTGTTCCAGGTTTCATTACAAGCATGTTCGCTGCAGTCAAGCTGTCTTGTAGCAGTAGTGATAAAAAGATGAAATCAGGCATCTGAGAGCGATGGTGACAAGATTGGCTCCGAGTGGATAAAGAGACTGAAACTGGGATCAACTTCATATGGCCAGAGATGGTACCGCATGTTTGCTCTCTGATTTAGGGTGTGTTTTGTGGCTTTAGAAGAATGAGACAAGAATTACCAGCTCAGTTATTCCTTAGCTGGGTGGCCCTATCTTCCAGATGCTCAGGATCCTGCATGTCCCTTGGGTACTGAAAATATCTGTCCTTTTGGGAACTGCTCTTCAGCTGCTGAAGTGGTAGACTAGAGAGCCTCTGAAAACTTGAGTAAAGGGCTCTTTTGGAAATATTTGGCTGCAAAGATACAGTGTGGAGAGTACTGAAAGGAGGCCTTCTGTCTGAACTGGCCTTGCCCTGCTTCACTAGTGCAGATAGGAGCTGATCTTTGAACTCCTTGGAGACCCCCAAGAAATATGGTTATGAAAGTGATGCCAATGAGTATAACACATCTGGAAGACACTAGGATTTCTGAGGTGATGGGTTTTCAGGCATGGCCTATGGTACCAAAGGCAGTTAAGTGGGGTTGCAGCATACTCGGCTTTTTATGTGTCTTCTGCTGCTTTCACACTCGGTGAGCTTTTGGGAAGTTGAGTGAATTGTGCAACCTGATCAGTGTTATCACTTATATTTCTTCCCCTTAACTCCACAGTTAATGGACAGGTCATGAAAACTTTTTCCTTTAAGCCAAGGGACAGAGAAACGCTGCTTTGGACCATCCACCAGTGTAACCTGAGGAGGTTGTGATAATGGGGACTCTTTCCTCGAGTTGTGGGGAAGATAAGGGAAGAAAAAGAGCTCTCTGCTGTGAGCAGAGGGGTTTGCATGAAGCACACTCTGCGGAAGGAACCTGTACAAGGATGTTCACAGTGTGGTTCTTTCTCTCCTCGCTGTCAAGCCCAGCCTGCACCCCTCTTTAAAAGCAAATGGCAGTGGGTGGCAGCTTGGACTTCTCAGTGGTGTTCAAGGTAATAGTGTTTTATAAGTACAGGATATGATGTCTTCCTGCTGTTACAATAGCAGGTGAGCTTTCCCCCCCCCTTAATTTAATAAGGACTTCACCAGGGACGGAGAGAAGGCAGCAAGGTAGCAAAGAGGTAAAATCTCAATTTTTTTTCTTGGAGGCTGGGTGTAGACTCACAGTGAGGGTCAGGAGCCACATGGAAGTCCTGATCCATTGTCCTTTCCATTCAAAGACCTTCATCTATTCCAAGAGAGTTCAAATAAGCTCCAAGCCTCTTTCCTTCAACCCAGCTCTTAGTATTGTTGGCTGGCCAACTTGGGGGGAGGGGGAAGAGATATTAAGATAATATTATCCTGGAGCATGCCCCTTTGGCGATACACATTCTGTCTTCTGCTTGCCTGCTGTTTAGCAGCACTGAGTCACAGCTATGTTCATTAACTCCTTGACTGGAGAGATCTTCCTCTAGTTTCAACCCACAAACTGTTACAGCTGGTTACTGGAGGGGGAAATGCTGTATTCTCTTCAGCCCTGCCTATTCTCATCCCTATTTCCTCTCAATGCAGTGGACTTTTCCTTCTCTAGTTTCTTTTATGAGATCACAGATTGTAGTGGAAGTGACCCAAGTAGGCAGTAAAGACTTGAAACAAAATGAACAAAGCTGTATTTGATTGGACGGTTTTTCTCTGTGTGATCAGCCAAATCCTAAGATCTATCTACTCTTGGACCTTTCCTAGGATAAACTATTTTAGGTTAATTATATAGATATAATCCCCTATGAGAACATTTGTTCCGGAGTAAGAGTATCTGTCTATGTAAAAATTGAATTCTTGAAACCACTTGAAAGTATTTATTCTGCAGCAGCTACTTTGATTCATTTCTAAGCATACTGGGGCCTACAGTGATTGCAGTTGGCTTCGCTTCTGTACCTCACTGCCTGCTTAAAGTAGCTCAGAGGATGTCCCCAGTAAGAAGTCAAGTTCAGAATTGTGCCCTTTCATTTTAAATTATCAGACACAAACCATCTTCTCGACTCCGCATCTGGAAACGCGTAATGCAGATTGGAACGTTCCACAGAACTCCCACCCTTTGCCTCCACCTCTTTCAGAGCAGTAGGGTCTTGGTTTCAGGTCAGTCCCAAGAACTTGATATTGCTCCTTTTTTCTGGGGTCAACAGAAATGAGTTAATCCTCATTTAGTCCTGACTGCTTCAAAAGGTCTCCCTGGTCCAGGACCTTTCACTTACGCTGCAGGGGAAATACGATCCATACATTAGACCATAGCACCGACCAAAATAACTCCAACGCTTTGCACCCCGTGAGCAGCTGATGAAGGTGGTGATCTGTTCAGATGTTGCTGTCTCCCTGCAGTCCCTTTCGTACCCAAATGACAGAAGCACAAAGAAGTTCCTGAAATCGAGAAGCAGTTGCAGTTCTTGAACAACACAAGGGCAGATCTGAAGCTGGTGGAAGTCCCCGTAGCTCCACAAGCGTTTCATTTATTTGGGTTTGCATTATTTTAGCTGCCTGCTTTCAGAGCTCTAATTTAGAGCGTGGCAACGCAAGGAACTGAATCAGCCACAGTCGGGTGGCAGTGGACTCTGCTGTGAGGGGAGCTGAGCTGTGCTTGGTGGGGGAGAGCTGAACCCTCTTAAATCAGCTGTTCTGTCAGTAAAAATAATTACGTGCGACTCCAGCCTTAATAGAGTGATTCAATTTTATACCAGCTCCTGGTAGGGCTGGCAAATTGCAGCTAAACTTTAATTTAGCCACCACCCCCTGCTTTTCATGCTGACTATCATAATCAAGAAAGCTCTTCTCATCTGAAAAAGGTCTGAAGAGTTCTCAGTGTGAGGGCACTAAAGGTCGGCCAGGAGCAACTCGTGTGCTCCATACCATGAACTCTCAAACTGGTGGTCTCCTGCCAGTGGAATTGCAAGAGGAAGTTGGCTTTCTGCTAGTCCTTTCCGTAGTGCCCGTGTAGATTGTATTTCTATTAATGTAATTATTTAAGCCTAACTTTTAAGGCTAATCAGTAATTTAAGCGGAACTTTTCTGACGGTGTGGAAATGCTGATTGCAATGGTTTTGGGAAGTTACAGGGGTTATGGGCTGAGTCTCAACTGTCTTTCTGTTGTTACAGAGCTGTTTCCAATTTAGTTTGAGGTTAAATCTGTGCTTTTCCTTCCTATCAACCGAATAATGATACAGTGTCTCTGAGCTGTAGAGTTGTGGGGCTTGGGCTGGGTTTTTTTTTTGTTACTTTTGCCAAATTTTGCTCTTGCTTTCTAGTTTAATAGAAACTTCCTGAAGGATTGAAGGGAGCTTCAGGCAACAGTATTTAAAAAAGAAATTGGATCGTGTGCAAGTGAAAGATACTTTACCTGAGATGAAGGGTTGTCCTTTTTTTTTGGTGTTTAGTCGGCCCTTAGGATTTCTGGACATGCATCTGGCAAAGATTTAGATCTCCTTTGCCGTTTTGAATTTCTTTAAGTTTCTTTTGACTTCAGCAGGTACTACATCTAATAAGGGCAGGCATGTCACTATGAAAGTGAAGCAGAGACAGGAAAGAGGCATTTGTCATATGGATGAATTTCAACAAGCTTGATTTCATATTGCTTTTTGAAAAGCAGCTTGGTATGATAAGTGACAGCGAATGAAATTCTCCTCAACAGTTGCCGACCTCTTTTTTTGTCTTCAGTAGTATTCCTGTGGAAGATGCAATATTCAAACCTAAGTACAGAAAATAGACTTCAAGCATGTTATGAAGCTCTCCGTGTGTATAAAGAGCGTTGTCCAAAGCATTTTGAGTAACAAGGCTTTGCTAAGTGTGAGCAGATTTGCCATGGCATAGTTCTGTTACAGATGTGGAGGGATAGAAACCTGGGGATTCAAGCCCTGTCCTTGTGTGTATACCTGGAAAGCGAGATGTCCCGAAGACAATAACATATATTGGTTGGTCTTGCCAAACACATAAATAATGTTTATTTCCTGACCACAATGGCTAACCTCTATAATTTCAGAAGCATTTCTTGCCCAAGTTAGAATGAAGTGGCCTTCAGCAAAGCTGAAGGAGAGGAATAGCCCTTCTTTGGAGGGAGAGAAAAGGATGGGCAGATTATTTAGCAGGGAGTGTTTAATGTTGGCTGTCTTCATACCATGCCATTGTTCCCTGACGTGGAAAAGGTCACAGAAGGGAAGACTTTCACTGCTAGAACATCTTTCCAGCCATGGGAGAGCTCTCGGGCTGTCTGGGTTACAGAGGGTATGGAGTGTGCTGGAGGGTGCGGATTGTCTCACCTCACCTAGTGCATGTGGACAGTGAAATCAGTAAAGGTGACGTGTAACCCATGGAGAGCAGCCCATGGAGATGCTACTGCCAACTCAGCCACCTCCTTTAAAGTCTTTTTGGGGCACATTGTTAGATACACGTTAGCAGAAATACATTTATTCATGTAAGGATACAGAAAAACCTGTGCTCTCTCTATCTCCTTGTTCTATGGGATAGTTTGCCACAGAGCCAGTTGTGACAAGACCAAGTTTTTAACCAATTTGATACCACATCTGGAAAAAAGTCAAGATGCTTTACAGCTTTATTTGTAGTGAAGCATTGTGCAAAAAATTGTGTAAGATGTCAAACTCTCTTCATAATATATTTGTGTTTATGTACGTGTTCGTATATGGATCTTTATTCCTATAGAAGTCCATACTGTGAAAACATGATGTCTGCTTCTCAGAAACCTTGAGTACAGTGGTACCTCATACCCCTTATGGTTTCTGGGTGTATTATTTCTTTTTTCCCCTCATACTCCTTTGTACTTCTAATGATGAGGAGCAAAGGCCAACTTGGGCAGAAACCACTGTCCTTTTGAGAACCTCCATTCTCTGCTGCACGTCAGATGGTGTTACAGGGTAGTTTCTCAACCAGATTAGTTGAGTTCAAAGAAAGCTCCCAAGCTTTGCAGAAGCTGTCAATTTGCATATTTATCCCCCCGCTTTTGACAAAATCTCTTGTCAAAAAGAGTTCAAAGTCCAACGTGACAATGTGATGGGAAGGTGTTGTGCCTTCTTTCCAATTTAGACAAACCGCTTTTCAAGGGGGAAGATCTCCAGCATCTCCTAGTGCTGCTGAGAGCACAAGTACGAAGATGCTTTGCAGTAAATGTCTCCAGGGGGCCTGGAGAAGCCTGAATTTGAACATGGCTGAGCAAGTTGAGACCCTCCCCCATAGGAAATGCCTCTCAAGGTGGACCACAAAGAACAAATAATCTGCTGTCACATCTAGTTTATTAACAGGAAGACCGTGTTTGCTAATGGTTAATGACTTGTTGCATTATATTTCCTGCAAATGCTGGTCTCCTGCCCAATATTAGCTTCCTCTTGGGAAAGCCCTGAGCGTGAAGGGAAATGCAGTCCCAGGTAGCACATACTGGCTGATTTCTTCTTTCCCTTGGACACAGCTGCAGAGTTGCTCTTTCTGTGTATAGCATAAATTCCTACCTCTTGCTTGGAATGGGGTTTAGATCCCTCCCAGGGTGTGCCTCCTCTTCATCCCCGTCCACCTACAGTTGTTGACGTGATGAGGCATTTGGGCACGGTTGGGCTCACTAGAGGAGTAAATAAAGCTTCCTACAGGTTCCGTCCGTCTCTCGCGTACCCTCTGCAAGCTGACTGCTCACTTGACTTGCTGCTGCTCAGTCTCTACAGACAATTTTGAAATCCCTGTGGCTTCACATCCGGGTTTCAGTGAAGCTGTGTGCGCGATTTCTTAACCTTGAACTGTTGTGCTTCCTTAGCAGAGCACAAAACCAGGCACTTCACTTCATGAACACGCTTGTAGGCTCGAGTGCCTCTCAAATCGGATTGCATGCTCTGTTAGTTTTAGGAAGAATTGAAGGGCAGATTTTTACTTACTTTGTTTCCCCCAAAATATCAGTATGTTGAAAGTATGAGCCTTCTTACTAGACATAAGGAAAAGTTCTATTTTTCTTAGAGTTTCCATTTCTAAGAGAATAATGGTGGGGTAGAAGGGGGAAGATTTAGCATGGGGGTGGTTGCTTTTAATTTTGCTTTTTAACTTCCATCTTCCACTGCAGGTTTTAGACCATAATGACAGAATCCATCAGGCATAACGAAATACCAGCATGTCCCAGCTCTTGCCTTTCCGTCATGTCACATTGTGCTCGATATTCTGCATGGCGCAGAAGCTGCCGTGTAAATCCTTGGCTTGGCGACAGAAATGCCATCCAATTATCTCACTGGCTGGTCTTTATTACGCTTCAGCTAGTCTTCTGACTTCTTTTCAGGTTTGTTAACACGTGGTCTGCGAGTGGTAACGACAGCCATAGGTGTTTATAGGCACACAGCCACGGAGGTGTGTTTAAATGCACATGTGAGATGCTAAACTCTTACACGATTCTGGTGTTGCCATCGTCTGTGGGAGTGGGCTGCCAGTGTTCTCTTTCCTTCCGTTGATTCTCAAGGTGCCCGGAATGAATGGAGGAAAACACATCGGCTCAGAACGCGCACGGTCTGGAGACTGCTCAGAAGTGAACCAGCGGACTTGACAAGTTCAATTTTGCAAGCAATCTTTTTCAGGGCACTGAAAGATAACAAGTGAGAAATCCTGCCCAAGAAACAAGAGAGACTCAATTTACCAGCTGTCAGACACGTGGCATTAACTTTGAACAAAATGAACACCAGATTCTCTGAGGCTTGAGGCTTCAGTGGAGCCCAAAAGTCAGATAGAGGTATTTGGATGAAGCGGAGGAGAGGCCTTTTGTGTGGCAAGGTTGTTTTTATCTCCTGAAGTAAAATAATGGCATCTGTAAAGGTGACTTTGCTACAGGGAGGACTTACAACCTAGATGTTGAAACAAATGCCTTATAAGATGTGGGGAGTAATGAATTTTACTTGATTGCATTTCTCTTTTCCCTGTGAAAACCTCTTTCTACACTTCGTAGCATGGTTCACTTCAAATCCTGATCCCATTTGAGACTCTTTCCAATTTAGTTTGATAAAAAATAAAGTGATGAGTGTTGAGCAAGATAAAACGCGTTGAGATGTAATATAATCTCTTGTAGTTTTCGTGTAGTGCTTTGAGTACTAGAATTAAAACCCCACAAGTTTGGAAAGATTCGTTAACTTGCTGAGGCAGAACAGGCAGAAATGACGGTCAAAGTTTACAAAACCATATCAGTTGTGGTTGGTTGTTTGGTTTTTTTGTTTGTGTTTGTTGTTGTTTGTTTTGCTGTTGTCATTTGGTTTTTTGGGAAGGATTTTGGGGTTCTTGGTTGGTTTTTTTGGGTATTTTTTTAAAACCTCATCAGTTTGGCTGCTGTGTCACATCTGCATCAAAAGTTTTTCTGGGCAAGCTGGCACATTGACACCTCCCAGCTTGGAAACCAGGTCCGTAGTGTTTCCGTCAGTGTGGGGATTTGGAAGGAGAGCTGCAGAAGGACCCTTGTCTCCTGCTCCCCAGCAGGTCTGGTGGGACGTATTGCTCTCACTTTGACCCAGTGACGCTGCTCCCAGCGTGCACCAGGCCTTGGCCTGAGCTGGGCTTCGAGCCAAAACCTGAGCAGGAGCTGAGTAAACAGTCACAACCTGCCTCCAAAAAAATAAAGAAATCATGCAGGAGTGCTGGAACTCTGCCAGTCGTGTTCCTTGGAGTATCAACTTCCACAATAAAATGAGTGGTTTACCTCCAGGAAGCCACACTGGGCACTCCGTAGCTGCGCTGAGGACAAGGATCGTGCACCAGGGTGTGCATCCTGGGGGTCCAGTCCCCAGTGGTATTCCTGTGTGTGTCTAAGGAAGGAATAATTACTTGCAGTGCAGGTGGTTTCATTTTGAATTCCGATAACGCTCGAAAAATGACATTTTGCAAGATTAGGTTTTAATGAAAAAGTCAAAACAAAGTAGACAAAAGGAGAGAAATATGGGGGGGGGGAACCCAGTGTTCAGTGGATGTTTAGATTATGTTTTGATTTTGATACATTCCTCTGTTTTCAGTGGGAAAAACCTCCTACTCTCTACGGGGGAAGGTGTTTTTCAAGCCCTGTCTTGCAAATTGGAAATTTAAATGCAGCATCGTTCATGGGTGCAGGTGACACTGAAAAAGTGAACCAGGACTTAAAATATGGAGATAGAAGAGCCTTCATGAACTAGATGTAGGTAAAAAGTATGACTCCAATCCTGTGTGCTGCCACTTGGAGCTCCCTTCTGTTGGAGATGACACTGTAGCAAATTCAATGGTAGGGTCAGATTATAATCTCTGGGTTCTAATTTGCTTTGCTGTTTAGCATGTTGTGCATCTTCTTGAGCACAGAAGCTCGTCCCGTTTTTGATGTGGATAGAGGAGGTACAAAATGGGCTCGTTGTTAATAGGCTAATGGTACAGGATGAGAGAAAGAGGGAAAGACTTCCTAGTGAGGTGGTCAATACCCTAAACCTGTCAGTGTTTAAGAGGCATTTGGACAATGCCCTTAAAGACATGCTTTAACTTTTGGTCAGCCCTGCACTGGTCAGGGGGTTGGACTGGGTGATCACTGTAGTTCCCTTCCAACTGAAATAGTCTAGTCTATTGGTTGGACTTGATGATCTAAGAGGTCTTTTCCAGCCTTAATGGTTCTATGATTCTAGACCTTCTGGATGTGATCACGTTCTTCTTGCAGACGGGATCAAGAAGAGATGAGATGAGTTGTATGAAAGGGGGTTATTTCTCAGTGCTGACAAGCCAAAGGGGAATAGCAGGAAAACACTTAGTTCTTCAGAAGATGGTTGGAAGGACACTCACTCTGCCTGTTTTTTGAAATGCTGTTAAGATGGTCAGAAATCGGAAAAGAAAAGCAAAGCAATGAGGCCGTGTGCCCTGTCAGCAAATGAACAGTGATTTGAGAGAATACAGCCTAGTGCTTTCATCCTGGAAACATGGCCTTGGTCTGGAGAGGCATCCACAGCTGGGCAGTCTTCTTCAAACCATAAGCACACGTGAAGACTGTGCCAGAGGAGACAGTAAATGAAGTGTCCTGACTGAGTGTCACGCAGAGAGACATGAGAGGTGAAGGTTTCTTGGAGGAAGGTATCTTTTGGGCCATTTTAATCCTGTATGTTCAGCAATCGTTACTGAGAAAACCCTATAATCTCCCCTTTCCTCTTTTCTCAATATTTATTTTAATGTCCATTTTCTAGAGAAGGATAGTTCATTGTTTGTTCTGCTGTAAGTCTTGGCACTGGCTAAAAATCGAGTGGTTTTTAGTGCAACAACAAAGGTAAAGGAAAATCTGTGGAAAGATCTGCCAGAATTGGACTGAACTGTGGCAACACCTGCACGCCTTGTAAACCCAACTTGACTGATAATGTGGAGGAGCCTGATAGAGATAGTGTTTGCTGGGAGCTGGGGTTGTCACACCTTAATCACCCCTTGCAACCTTTGGGGAAGAGAAACAGTTCCTTAACTGGCCATCAGTTTTGTTTAACAATTTATTTTAGAGAAAAAAACCAGAAAGATATCGAAAAATAAGGGAGGAATAAGAATTTTCAGAAATATGCAGTTATTTGTTGGTTTGGGTGTTTGTTTTTAATTAGCAGTATTCTAGAAGTAAAAAGAAATCCCAGCCCAGAAAGAGAGGTGAATAAGCACAGTCAATATTCAGGGGGGTGATGAAATCAGGGTGGCTCAGAATCAGCTTTTTGCTTATAGACCAAAGAATCTTCTCTTTTTTTTTGTATTAAATGACTGTGGTTAGTGTGTGACAGCTGTGGCATTGTTTTGTGAAATATAGCCCTTAGACTTCTTTCTGAAGGGAGGGGAAAAAAAAAATCCTGCTTGATTTATGGAGAAAAAAGCCTTAAGCTGTAGGTGACATTAGCAATGAAAATGTCAGGCTCTGCAGTGTGTAATACATGACTGTGCTGTGATTTCACTGTATTTAATGTTATGGGACAATAACCAGGAGTTCTGCACTTCGGATTACTCATTCTGAATGCAGCAGTGACAGATTCCTATTCCTAGGGAACAAAGTGCAGCTCTCTTAGCTGCTGCAGACTTTGGCCTTCTCCACAGAACTCAGCAGGGTTTGCTCACCTCCTATGGGAGAACAAAACAAAACCTTAGGAATAGAAGTAAAGAGGGAATTTTTGGTGAAAACTTCCGTTATTTGCACCCCAAGCAATCTGCTGGAAAACTCTTTTCTGTTGCTGGCTACAAGAGATGTCTTTCATTTTCATCCTAAATCTCTTTACATCCTGCACAAACATTTTGTCCTCTGCTTCTACTCTTAAAAAAACCACATAATTAAAAATATATGTATCCCATGATTGAAAGCATTCAGCACAGGGGCAGCAGCAAGAATACACCAAGGAAGGGTGACTATGGCACTTATAAGTGCTTTGCACGATTGACTACTTGGCATTGTGTGTTTTGACTTCTCAGCCCCTTCTGACATCATGGCTGAGAGAAATGCTGCTGAATTATCTTTCTTCTTAATCACCCTTACATCAAGAAATGACAAACAGGGCAAAATTTTTTTTCCCTGGGAAGAAGTCTCCCTGTTGTTCAGCAAGGATTGAGGTGGCTGGTGTGTATCAAGTCATTACAGGACCTCACATTAGGTTAATAGAAGATCGGGGAAGTGCCTTAACACTCCAGCAATTTTATTACTGGAATTGCAGAGCTGAATGTTCAACAGCGGGACAAGATTGACTCAGTCTGACATTCTACCTCTGCATCACCCTCAGAGGTGCCAGAGCATTGGCAACAACGGGGGAAGCCGCAGATGGATGCACCAGAATTTCATCAGAGCCGGGAGATGGTGCTTTGTGTAGGGACAGGCGAGCGAGAAAAATCACACCAGTAAGTAGTAGTGGGGAGTGACTTTTGGCATTGCTTGTGACTCAACTGTTGACTTCCTGGAGGTTAAACGCACGTAATGGATGGCAAGTTACATCCAGCTGACTCTGCTCTACTAACTGGCTTTGCTACTTGAATTTTTAGCTTTCCCCTGGGTCTTACCTGGCCATATAACTATAGCAGGAAGTCTGGTCCAGTTGGTTTAATAGTCTTGTATGAGGTAGCACACAGAGTTACCATCAAATTGGGGTTTATTCTTGGTTGTTTTTTTTTTAATTTTGGTATTAAAACCCTGAAACATTGGTTCATTTCTGCCCGTTCATTAAACCCTGTTGTGATCAGGGGCTGAGTTCTAATGAGCAACTTGGCCGATACATTTTAAGGCACCTTTTATTGGAGGAAAAGGTGAGTTGGAAATAAAATTTCAGTCTCAGGCTGCCATGGGCCGGTTACTACAAAGGCAGTTTAAAAATAACAGAAACATTTTCACGGTATAAAAGTTTTGAATGAGCTGTGTGAATTATAAACATTACTGCTGGGTTTCCAAAGTCACTTAGGATCTGGTTTATAAAGATACTGCAGTATGTAAAGTTGCTGGTAGGTGTTTTGTGGAATCAACAAACTTCAATGTCATTGAGGGTCTCAAAGACAATATTTTTTTTAAAAAAACTCACTATTAAAACTATTTTGACACTTGGCCTGAATCTTTTTAATGAGAGCCAATTTTCTAAGGGAAAGGAAGTGGCACTTTCAAAAGCTGAGCTCTGTAAACTGTTTGAAACAGTACATGAAGAGAAGAGAGACCTATTACTGATGTTCTTGTTTCTGAAAATCATACATTTAAGGCACTGCTGAAAAAGGAAAAGGGAATATTGTACCCAGTTAAAATAGAAGCAGCAAGTTTAAGACCATTGGGAAAATTCCCATTGTAATGAGGAGTAGTGATATGACCTGTGAAACTGGGGTGAGGATGAGATTTCCTTATTCCTTTGCCTAAAACAAATGTTTGCATTTCTTCTTATTCCATTGATTGAGCTGAAAAAATGGAGACTTTTCTCTCCTTGCATTTCAACTCAAACTATGTAGCACAGCCTCAGAGTAGAAAGTAGAATAATATAAATGAAAGAGAGCTAAAAATAAAATTAAAGTCATTTCCAGCTAGCTCTATAAGCACTAAAAACAGAAATAAAGGAGATTTCATAGTTTCACTGTAGCACCCAGCAGTGAAAATCAATCAATTTGAACCAGGTTCATAGCATTGAAACAAACCATCAACTCGTAGGAGGAAGTAAAACAAGAGGTACAACATTCGTGGCAAGAAAAGCAGATGGGAAGAGCGAGCAGATTAATGGCAATATTTGAAATACATTTGTGTGTGTGTGCGTGTCCATGATCTTTTATTACAAGAGAAAATCCAGTCAATTAAATTTATATTGCTCATTGAAGGCCACTTATGTATCCTACTCTGTGGGAACGTGTGGTGGATTGACCCCAGCCAGCACTTAAACACCCACCAGCTCGCTGCCCCCTCAGTGGGATGGGAGACAGAAAGTGAGAAAAAATCAGTTTAATAAGTGAAGCACAGCTCTGTGTGCAAGCAAAGTGAAGTAAGGAATTTATTCACTGCTCCCCATCGGCAGGGAGATGTTTAGTCCATTCCTGCAGGCAGGTCTCAGCCAGCATCACGCTTCCTTGGGAAGGTCAGCGCCGTACCAGCAGGTGACCCCCCTTCAGCCTCCTTTCCCTCAGCTTTTATTGCTGGGCACAACATCACAGGCTGTGGGACGTCCTTTTGGTCACTTTGGGGTCAGCTGTTCTGGCCGTGTCCCCTCCGCTCAGCGAGAACATTGCCAATTGAGCCTACTTTTGCCTGGTTTTACCCCAGTGTCTAGTTGCTGCTGGTGTTACTGGGCCTAGTGGTGGCCATTCGTGCTGGTCAGAAGAAGGTGCTGCTGGTGACTGCAGCTGCTGGAGGTTTCTGCTACTTTGTCGTTCTCAAGACTTCCAAGGGTTTCAGTTGGCCATTTTGCCAGACTTTGGTTTCTAAATTACATAATAAAGCCATCAAGACATAGAATCGTAGAATAGTTTATGTTGGAAAAGACCTTTAAGATTATTGAGTCCAACAGTTAATGCAGCACTGCCAAGTCCACCACTAAACCCTGTCCCTCAGCACCACATCTACGTGTCTTTGAAACCCCTGCAGGGATGGGGACCCCACCACTGCCCTGGGCAGCCTGGGCCAGCCCTTGGCAACCCTTGTGGGAAAGAAATTTTTCCTCATGTCCAACCTAAAGCTCCTCTGCTGCAAGTTGGCTACCTATGACTCTCTGGTCACAACTGGAGACCTGCCTTGATTCTGTCACCTGCCTTGAGCCCTGTGACTCTCTGGTAACAGCTTTGTCTGTTTTACTGCTGGAGAGGCTTGATTTATGTTGTTAATTTATTTTTATCAGCTGAAGTTTTGGGGTCTTCTTAGTAATTAGTGCCCAGCGTGTGCAGTGCTAGTATGGGATGGGATGTTCATCCCTTCCTCTGTCAACAGAGGTCGTCAGGCTGGACTTGAAGTTAGTTTAACCCATTTCCATTGCAACAAAGGCTTCTAAATCCTCAGCATTGTTGTTGCCCTCCTTCGGACACGCTGAATAGTTTAGAGTGGGGAGTTCTAAGGATGCCTTGTCTTTCCCATGGGGGTTTCCACTCAAGAGGAAGCAGAACAGGACCCTGGGTGCTTTTGTTTCCAGTGCCCAGGCTGTGGCTGTGTTGGAAGTGCAGGAGTTGGGGCTTTTGGTGGGTGTTGGAGATACGTATCTCTTGGAATACCAGAAAAACAGAGCTCTTGAGAGCTGAGAACTGTCTTCATACCATGTCCTCATGAATGTCTTACCTCTGCCCACTCTTTTAATGGAGAAGATCTGTTTTTTAAAATTTTTAAAGATGTGCTTAAAGCTGCTGTTTCAGGATACATTCTGATATTTTCCTTTGCCTGAAGCAGCTGGTGTCCCCCTGAATCCTGAACAGGATGTTTGCCTGTGATGCTGAAGAAGCCTTAGAGCTCTGCCTGTGTAAACACATTTCCAGTTGCTTCTGAATGCCCTGCCAGTGTGTCAGAGTCAGGTAAATAAACCAACTACATTAATTGCTCCTACATCCCTTGAGTGCCTCCACTTTGTGGGTTTTACAGTACTGTTAATGTATTGTAATCCATTATTATCTGCAAAATTAAAATTTTCTTTCTTTGCCTGCATCTGCCACTGTTAATTCAGAAGCTCTAATAAATGCATTGAAAGAGGGAAGCAATAAGCAAAAGAAAGTCCCTCTGGGAATGTATAATTTCACTTTTACTCATGGCTCTTCATGCTGGGTTGAAAGAAAATAAGCAGTGTAAACATGCAAAGTTAGCATGCTGCTAAAGTGAGACTACAAAGCAAAGTCGTAAAACCCTCTGTAGCTGTTGCTCTTGTGTTTGTTATGGAAATGAGAAGGATGAGACAAAGTGCATGCAGTGATGCCCTGAAAGCAGGTCTCGGGCTCGTGTGGAGGGACCAGGGCTGGTGTGGAAGCTGTGAGCGGTGGCAGGCACTGGAATGAGCATCTACCCAGTGAGCCACACTGGGTCAGTCGTTTTTAGCAGGGAAAATGACAGATCATCAAAAAGCTGAAGTTCATCAAGGAAAGGAGGAAAACCCCAGGGGGACCCGTGTGTGGCCACAACATATCAGTAAGAAAAAAGGTGGTTGGATGGGCAGGTGAAGCTCTCTGAGACCAAACAGCTTTGCTTTGAACACCCTTGTCTCACCAGCGTTTGGGAGCTGGCCGATACCGAACGTCCACTTCTCCTCCTGATTTTAAGTGCCAGAGTACATCAGGAGATGTCAGACACAGATACTTAATTTATCCACTAGTCTGACTTCAGAGGAGTTAGGTGACCATGAGACAGCCTGGGACATGCTGAACAGCTGGGATATGTCAGGGAGAATCACAGAGATCCAAGCAGAGTGAAGGAAGAAATTGGTGTGAAAGCAAGATGGTGAAAAAGAAGGAAAGAAAGCAGAGGGGGAGTGGATGTTTTAGGAAGCCTTTACATTTAAAAGGTTTTTTGCAAGGTTGGGCTCAGGCAGAAATGGGAGAAGTTGAAGTGGCTGGAGCAGCAGAAACATTTGAAAGCAGCACGGCCACCCAGGAGTCATCAGAAGAAGCTGTGTACAGGGAAGGTGCAGGGAAGCACGTGGCAGAAGCAGGAGCTGTGCAGTGTTCCAGCTGCCAGCACCGTGCTGGAGCCTGCTGGGGCTGCAGAGGGGCTTCCCTGGAGTTCCAGAGGTGATGCTGGTTCAGCTCCTGCCTTCCAGTGACACATCTGACAATTGCCAGCTACTCCATGGTCTGTCTGGCAGCACCCTGGCCTTGCAGAGGTGGTTCTGTCTTCTCTACCCAGGAGGCAGGATGCTGCAGAGCAGAGTGCCGGGGCACAAGCTGTGCAGGGCAGCTGAGCAGCAGTCTAGCAGGTAGAATGTGACACGTGTCCTTCTGTTTCTATGAGATAATCTTCTGCCATTAATCTGATCTCTGTAATTAGTCACACTGTGCTTGCTGGTGATGTCCTCTGTGGTGCGGTTCAAAGATGCCCTCCTGTTATGTGCCTGGAGGGTGCTGGATATTGGGGGTAAAGCCCAGGTTGGTTGGGGTCTTGAGCAACCTGGTCTAGTGGGAGGTGTCCCTGCCTGTGGCAGGGGGTTGGAACCAGGTGATCTTTCAGGTTCCTTCCAACCCAACCCATTCTATGATTGGATGACTTAGGCCAGGGGCACTGTTAGTGTTATCCACCATAACAGGAGACCTCTGAGCAGAGAGAGCCTGGGGTTGCAGAGCACAACTTTCAGCAGTTGCAATAAAAGGGTACGTGTGGGGGAATGGTGGGAAAGGGATAAACCCCGTTGTGCTGAATGGGATGTATATTTTTATACAGGGGCGAGGTAGCCCCTCTTGGGTTCTTTGTCTCAGGGGGTTTCTGCCTTTAGGAGATATTCTAGAGGCAGAGTGTCAGTCTCCAGCTGCTGGGGCCACCAGCAAATCCAGGAACAGGCATGTAGAGTTCAGTGATACAGTTTTTACGCAGACGTAAAGCAATCGCAGTGAAATAAAGGAGGCTCTTTAATTTCATGAGGCTTAAAAATGACTCTGGCTCACAAGGCCATACAAATCTCTTTCTATTTTCTAATGTGCAGCAGCACTGGGCTTTGCAGAATAAATGGAGCTAATCATTTCTTGGAGCTGGGCTGATCCATTGCTTGAGAAGCTGAGAGCTAGGGCTTGTTCCCTTGAGTCAGTTGTAAACTCCTTTCTTCTGCCTTAAAATGTTAATAAACAAAGCCGTGGAACTTCATGGGTGTTTGTAAAGCTGCATGAAATGCAGCAGTGAAAGATTGTCCTTTATGAAGTAGTTGGTGTTATTCCCAGACTCCTGTGGGGCAGAGCACCCTCCTTTTGTCTGCATTGGACTTAAGGGCTCTACAGTAATTGCTGAAGCCTTGAATATTCACAATGAATTCTGGAAGAAGAATGGAAGAATAGCCAAATTTTCTGTTAATGTAGGTAAGGAAACAGCTTTGCATTTAGTGAATGTGTGTATTTGCCAGCCTTTCATGGACATAAAAAAAATGCTATTAGAGTAGAACAAAGCAAATTTAACTAACATTAAGTAGAGCTTCTCTGTGAGAATAAGAAAAATATCAGGCAATAAGTAACTGGGAAGCCCCTCAGAAAAGCAACGTTATAGAAATACACACTCTGCTGCTCGTGTCCCACGTTCATTAAAAAGCTTCAAATGCTGTGAATGTGCTATCTGCAGCATCTGTTTCCTGAGTTCTGAGAAGATGCTGATCTACATTTAGTTTTGTATCATCTCATTTCCAGAAACCTCGGAGTTCCGCTCCTTTGAAGAGCGTACCAGCAGTGCTTTTGGTTTCAGAGCAGCTCTTCATCTTCTCCCAGGTAACAAGTGATGGGACAAGAGGAAACGGCCTCATGCTGCACCAGGAGAGGTCTAAGTTGGACATTGGAAAAAACTTCATTGAAAGGGTTGTTTAGCCCTGTCCCAGTCTGCCCAGGGCAGTGGTGGAGCCCCCCATCCCTGGAGGGGTTTCAAAGCTGTGGAGCTGTGGTGCTGAGGGACATGGTTGAGTGGTGCCCTGGCAGTGCTGGGTTAACAGTTGGACTCGATGATCTTAAAGGTCTTTTCCAACCAAAACGATTCTATGATTTTATGATTCTGTAGTTTCTCTGCCCCTCCTATTGCCTTGTGCAAACAGTGCAAAATGTTTCTCACAAGTTCAACAGCTACGCTGGTTTACGTGTGGACTGAAGATTTTAGTAGACAGAGAAAATGGTTCTAAAGAGAACCGCTGATTTTTAAAAGTAGCTGCAAAAATGACAGCGAGATGGTTCATAGTTAATGTCTCCCAATGGTTTCTTAGTTTAGCCAGGAAAAAAGAAATATATTTTTATCCTTTTAGTATATTAGTTATATTAGTTTTATGCTAATGTAATTCTAATGAAATCAGTAACAATGCAGTGATGTAAAATAACGTAATGGAAATGAGCATAGTGGTCCTACTCACCAACTCAGAGCTAAGCTTTTCATGTGAGCATTAAGTTTGGTATTTTTGGTCCATCGGTGACAGTATTTTCCATTTAAAACTTGTAACATCAGAGCACTAGAAACCCACCGTGACTTCTCATATCCTTGGCATTGTAGAGATCTAGTGCTAGTGTCTGATGAATGAGAGACTTTACATCATCGTTACGGATATACCATCACTGGTGCTGTATCTGTAAGAGTAATTCGGACAAGAAGTGTTATCATCACTCTTCCAGATAGTCTCAGGAGAAGCCAAAGGATGATGTCATGTCTAAGCAGTCCTTTAATCCAAGATGTATCTGTGAATGTCCTGCTTTACCTGTGTTTCTGTGATGGTGTGAAGGATCATGGTCTACACTGAAGCTCTATGTTTTGGGTTTTTTTTTCCCTGGGCTGTCAATTTTTCAACTTCAGCAGTAGAGATAACACTTTTCAATAAAAACTATGTGGTTTTTTTAGATCAATCTCTATATATCTGCGCACATATGTAGATCATACACATGTGTGTTTGGTTTAGCTTTTATGATTTGGTTGTTTTCATACCCATGTCCCAGTCCTAGAAGCAGCTCAGACCAGATGATGTCAGCTGGGTTTCTTGGATTGAGTGAGTTTTGGTGTGATTTGTTTCTTTGCTTGTTTATTAGATCTTTTCTATACTAATAGCAGCCTTAACACAGCTGCATTTCTATTGCCAGAAATGCTTTTGCTGAAAGAATTGACTTTTTTTTTTCTTTTCAATTCTATGCACTACTATAAATCCTACCAACAAAAGACAATGTCATTGCTATAGGCTGTGCCTGTGATAGAATTCACTGCTTCGGTTGTGCCAAGATGGGTTGCACTTTTGCATAATGATACCAGCAAACCATTTCTGAAGTAGACCTTGCCCGAGGCACATACTTAACTTTACATACTGCAACTAATTTCACTGATTTCAGAAATTATTTGTAAGACAAAATCTTGGCCCCCGCATCCTGCAGACTTCAGCGGAGCTAGAAGCCACCCACGGGGTATAAAACATTTTCAAGCTCTGGACAAGAGCTGATAGAATCCCTGGGGCTACAACAGAGGTAGAAATTGATCTTTTGATATTGAAGAAGAGGTGAGAGAGACTTCTGGGTAAACCCTGGAAAACTTTGCAATGGTACATAACTTATTATTGATGTGAAAGAGAGAAGGGAATTAGCAGAGGCTTGCAGAGAAAGCAATAACATTGCCAAAGGGATGGTCTAGGAAAATGGCCTTTAAAGCAGCATTTTGGATAAATAGCTGTGCGACAAGATTGCATTTGTCAAGAGAGTTTTATCTCTGCAGATGAGAGGACTCTATGGATGGCCTGTTAGCGACACTATGCGGAAACCGTCTGCCAGGCTGAGGTATGGCTCAGATAGAAGATACAAGAATTGAGAGCGAGCTCTGAGATGAAGATGGTATTCAAGTTATGAGCTGGTGCAACAGGAAGGTGCTGTTATTGTTCAGGAGTCACGAGGAAAGAAGATAAAGGGCAGGAGAGTCTGGGAAGAAAATTAAGATGTCTGCTTTAGCCATGATGAGTTTGTGGTAATTGCTAAACATAACACAGAAAAGGAGAAGAAAACAAGCTGACAGTCCCATCTGAACAGAAGGTGTGTCATTTGGTATGTCATCAGCATTGCTGAATGTGTGTTTGCAAACGAGATGGAACGTGGAAGGGAAAGACAGAGGAAGAAAAAGGACAGAGAACAGTGGAACTACAGAAAAAACCTGAAAGGTTGTGGAGTGTGAGGAGTTCAGTAGAGGATGCACTGAGTGAGCACTCAGAACTAGGAGAAGGATTCAGGGAATGGTGGCTCTGAAGGTGTGAAAAGAAACAACAGCAGGAGCATGGCCAAAGCTACTGAAGGGCTTACCTAAGTAGTCATAAAGGTATTGTTAGAAGTCATTCCCATTGACTGTAAGAGCATAAACAAGACATTTCTAAGCTGGATTTGTTTGGAAGGTATGTTAGATAATTATTGTAGTCATCTCGGAGTGGCTTACGTGTTTTGGAGTGGATTTCTCAAGATGGGAGGGACTAAAGCATATAGGAAGTTTGTTATGAAGGGAGGAGCTAAAAGAAGAGAAGGTTTGTTGGGGGGAGGTCTGAGAACAAGAAGAGGTCGTTCTCATAAACAGACTTGGTTAGAGGAGGAGATGCTTTTCATGCAATCACAAATGAGTGATCCCTTGAACAAGAAAATTAATGGCTTGAACATGAGACAGTCACATTGGAGTAGTCATGTAACCCGATGGTCTGCAATGTGCATTTAATGAGACCTCGGTCCTTTAAGTTTGACTACATTTTTGTGGTCTGAGTGAATCTCTGTGCCTTTAAAAGTTGTTTATTCTGGCATTTGGGAAGCGTGATGGACACGTACTTGAGATCCTGAGGACTAAAGCAGGGTGAGAGCAGTGTCTTCCTGATGTCATGCATCAAATATTGCATGGGACGGGCTGAGCTGCTGCGAATGCCACATGAAGCCCTTCACCATCCGGGAATTATTCCATGCCTTTCTGGTATCTTAGGCATGCATTCATGCCTCAGTTGAGAACACCCGGCCTGTGCCCCAGCAGACACATGCTCCTGGTTCTTCTCAGCCGGTTTTGCACTCCCTTGTGCAGTGTCACTGGTACAAGTGAGATTACTTATTTTTCTGCAGTTGTCCATTTAAAGCATGTTTTGCAGAGGTTTGACCGAGATTCCATCATCTCTTAATCCAGTCAGCGTGCAGCATTCAGAGGGGCCGGCTGAGGCACTGGGTTAATACTGGTGCAGATGGGGAGCTGTTGAACGATGGTATCATGTGAACGGTTTCAGCACCTGCATTTCTGTTCCATTTTGTTTCCTCGGAGCCAATGCTGCGATGGACTGTCCCTGAAGTTGGTGGAAGACGAGCAGATAGCAAGTGTTTTCTGTCCATAAACACCACGGTGGAAACGCGGTGGCTGTTCCGCTCTCCCTGAGCGCGCTCAGCGCCGGTGAGCATTAATGGGACTTACATCTGTTCCGAGTGCAATGTGCCCCGTAGCCTCTGGGTAATAGAAACCCTTATCTTGCATTTCCATGTTGCCACGTGGAACAAAAGGCATTGTACAAACAAATCCACCCCATCCCTCCGTGGGTGTTTTGTCTTGCTTTTCTCTTCGTGAGAGCTAATTTGCAATGAGACAGCCCAAGACTGACAAAAGAGAGCTTTGTTACGTTCTGCTAGCTTAGAGAGAGACAAGGGGAGGCTTCTTGACCACTGCTGTCACTGTCCAGACCTTTTCTAAGCTTTATCTTCTCTGGCTGTGGAGTTTGTGAGGTGAAATGCCATGTAGTTTCTGTAGGATAAAATCACTGTTGGCAGGTTTGTCTGAGCCTCCTGATTTACAGAAGTGTCGCTGTATCCAGGTGGCTTCAGACAGCTCGAAAGTCTAAAGCCTGTGATAAATACCAGTATCAGCAGAGAATCCAACCTGAGCACTTCCCTGCCCTGTTGCTGCTGTTTGTTGCCCTACCAGTTGCCTTCATGTGACTGTAAATGGGGCTGCACTGTGGAACTGGAACATTGAAATGATGGGGAGTCAGAAAGATGGCAGAGACAGGAAGGGGGTCTTTTGATCTCCCAAGTGACCTAGTTTATCACATGGCCCTACAGACATTTACATGTGCATAATTGAGGTGCTGAGTTGCAGCATGGGGAGGTTAACGAAGGAGTAGGGATTCAGGACAGACTTACAGTGCCCTTAGACAAACAACAGAACAACTGACAGCTGATTTTCCTCTGGTGCTGTTCAGCTGCTTTAGGAGGTTTCAGCCAGCATCCTAAGCCTTGCGAACCGCTGAATTCAGGAGTTGGTTTGTTGCAGGTACTGAAGCATGCAGTGAAAGCCCTAATCCCCACACCTCTCTTGTGCTGTGCCTCAAACCCCAAACTGGTTTTGCAGCACTATAATGTGGCAGTGTCAGTAAAGATCATCTGTAACAAAACCCAAAACAACCCAGCATCCCACGGAATCCCCTGTGACAGAAATCCTCTACTTTTTGGGTGAGGCTGCAGAAGTTGCCAGCTTCTTGGAATTGCTTTGAACAAAGTGTCTTTTCCTTTACATAGGGAAATAATCCGCCAGTAATTATGCATTTGGTGTGGTCGTGACTCCTCCTCTTTATTCTGTCTGCTGACAGTCTCTCGGGGCTGCAAAGGGACACTTGTTCCCTCGTTCAGTATCGAGACGTGCATCACACTGCTGGCCCTCAGAATGAGGGGAGAGATGGGGGTCAAAGGAAGTGTTTCCCTTGTAGGTGTCCCTGTGGGAAGAAGACACTATGAATGTCTTTGGTTTTCCCTGATGCTTTCCATAAGCATCTTGGCTACACTGTACTTCTCAAAACATTTCTAGGTCAAATCAATCTTTTTTTGTAACAGCTTTGACCTCACTCGTATTTATATATATGACCAGCTGTTCTCAAGATAAGTGATACAAAGGAGGTAAGGAGAGAAAGAGCAAATGGAGGGAGCAACTAGCCTTCTGTCTCTTCCACCGCTGAGAAAGGAGGACAGAAAAAAGGTAGAGGAGCACATGGCTGTAGTTGCTTTCCCCCTGCCATTACCCTATTGTGCAGCAAATATCTTAAGGACTGGTTGTAATTCCCCCACTAACTAAGCTGCTGCTGGAGATGCTGAATGGTCCATAGCTGTGCATGCTGCTGCAAATGCTGCCCAGGGTGAGGGGGGCAAGCAAGTGGTAACTACCCTTGCCACAGCCATTAAGTTCTTGCAGCTGTACAGGCATGAGATTATTTCCAGACTTTTCAAATGTTCCTATTACCATACTCTGATCAGACACGTACGTCGTGCTTCCAGTTTAAGAAACGTGGGTTTAGTGCATGGTCTCTAATCCATATTACAGAAACATGTTCCTCCTTCATCTTGCATCTTAGAGAATGTACTGTAGAAGAAAGAAAAACCCCAGTTTCCTCCTACAGAAGTTTTGTACAAGTTTGTTAAAGATACTAACATATACACCGATAATTCTTACGGTTAGAGCTGTCTATTCATGATGGCCATTTTAGCAGGTGAGGAGAGGGACCATCACTAGAAGTCCACAAAAGCACAAGCAGCTTCCAGAAATGTCAGTCACTCCTTTTGGATGGTGACATTAGCCTCCAGAGAGAGCTATGTGCTGCATTTCTGGTATCCAAGCTATCCTACCCTATTCCCAAAGTCTAGGAAAAGGAAAGAGGATTATCCTGATTTTAGAGATTAAACTGGGAGCAGAGCAAGTGTCAGTTAAAGGATTTACCCAAAGTTAGAGAAATGGCTTGTGTCAGAGCCAGGGTTTGAATCATAATCATCTGAATCTCAGCCTGGTGCTTCAGCCTCCAAAGGAGGTGGTTGTTCTGGAGAAGTAAACCTTGCAGTCAGTCCCAGCTGCAGCTCTGGAGCAGTGACTGGCCAGAAAAATGAATGTTAGCCAAATGTTTTTCATTTCTGTGTTTGTGTGAGAGAAGCTGGGCGTGCTCTAATTTGGTAAAAATTCAACTTTGTCTCTTAATTAGAAGTTGTTATCTAAAAACTTTGCAGTACTCCCACATTTCTCCTGACAGCTTGGGCTGTGTGGCACAGCCAAGCTAGGATGGCTTTAAATGTCAAAATATGCTTTTCCTTCTTGTGTGTGTATATATATATCAACGCATTATCTAGTAAAATAAAACCCTGCAGTGTGACAGATTACGTTCCTTTAATTGTCATTGCTCTTCAAATGGATTTGTGGCTGTCAAGAGAAATTTGCACTTCCAGAAACATTGGAAACCTTGAATCATCTGGGCTGAAAAGGCAGCCAGGCCTTGCTCTGCATATCCTGTGCTGGAATTATTCCCCCCCATCCTTTTACAGAGGTTTGCATGTATCTCAAGGCATAAGCAGCAGAAGCAGAGGTGAATATTTTCCCTTCCCTCTGACAATGTTTGCCTTTCTAGCTCTGTCTTGATTTGGGTATTTTCTTTTCCTCCTTGCTGCTTCTTTGGGATAATACATGGTTACCAGAACCCTCTCCACTGTGGTACTCCGGGGTGGTGGAAAAGCATCTCCTTGAAAACATCTACAAAGGCAGCCCAGCATCTAAAAATGGATACTTCCCATACAGTAAGAGCCGCAGGTTACCTGAAAACTTGTCTTGCCAAAGCATGCCCGTGTTAGCTAGGGAGCTGGAACTATTTCACATCGATTTATGGGGAAGTTTTGGATCATCTGGAATTGTAGGGGTGGTTTTTTTAAAAACAACCAGTAGCACGGAACAGATTTTGCCAGTTCTGAGAAGGTTGTGGGACAGCCATAGTCGTGTGACTGCTAATGTCTCTGACTGCGGAGCGAGGAGCACGTTTCAAGGTGTAATACTGTGTTGTGGAGGATCTTTGCCAGTTAGGAATGTTCAAACTGGTTGTATTAAGAAGTTTAGTAGTTGTACTACGTGTGTGTGAGGCAGGCTGGAGAGATGTATGCACAGCACCTATGGGTATGTTGTTATGAAGTTGCTCCTAGGAGCTGCTGAAGGTGTGAGAAGGGGGAATAAGGGAGTAAATAGAGGCAAATTGAAACGTCTGATGCCTTAAACGTGGGTGTCACTAATAGCTTCTAGCTAGGCAAAAATCAGCAACTGGTCTTCCAGTTACCTTTCCTCCTTCCTTTGAAAATATTTAATGTTGAGTTTTCTTTACTATGCAGGAGCATCCTTTTGTGTGCTTCATAGATCCAAAGACCCATGTTGTCACTGAAGGGTCCCCAGTGGGGATACTGGAGGTGCCAACTTTGACACTAATTTTTTTTATTGTAATTAATGAAGCTAAGACTCTGGAAACCTTAAAACTGTGTGGTCTGCTTATCAGCTGGGTCTCCAGGTTGAGAGATACTGTTCAAACAACAGTTGCAGGTAGGAAATTACAGACAGCCAGCAACAGGGGCTTCAGCAGCACTGTGGGTTCCACTTAAATGTCTGGTCTTTTTGCAGGAGAGGTATCACATTAGTCGGGGATTGTTGTGTTTCCTGCCTTTTGGTTTCCCCAGATTCATTTACCAGGTTAGATGCTCTGTTGTCTTGTGAGAAAACCTCTGTATTCAAAGCCAGAGCTGGAATTGCCTTTTTCTTCCGCTGCTCTTCTGGCTGCAGGTAGGTGAACTCTGCACACTGACAGCAGCAGCAGCCTGACAATCTGGTAGGTCACAACACTCTTCCTCTGCCTGAAATGAAGAAGAGACTAGTTCTGATTAAAATGCAGCCAGAGCATCTAATAGCGTAGTATTAATAGCAATACTGGCCTTGACAAAAATAGCTGTTAAATGGGGAGTAAAGAGCTCTCCATGTTTGCTGAAGTTCTAATGAAAATGGTGGAGCTGTTCTAAATACAATGTTCTTGGCTGAAATGATTATGGCTTAACAATTTTCCAATGCATTGCACTGGGTTATTTCCAGCACATTCGGATCCCGGTGTTGTAAAGGTTTAATAGAAAAATCTCAACAGCGAGTCTTTATCGGTGCCAGAGGAAAAGGTAGGCAGTGTCTGTGAAATCCTCTCCCACTCTTCACTCTCCACCTTGACTCATCGTCACCTCTGTGCGTGTGTCTGAGTCTCTCCAGAAACACTCGGCCCGGCGTGCGGCTGTGGATTGCCAAGTGGATGGGAGTGATGGAAACTCCAGCAGCCCGACAGTCCCGCGAGCCTGTCAATGCACAGGGGGACTCCTCGGCGGGGATGAATCTGCCACCGTCCGCGGAGCCGGAGCTGGGTCGATCTCCAGCGCTTGGAGACCGAGCACAATGAGGGACCTTGGATGCAAATGATGACTCTTAGGCAGAACTTGTGTTCCCAAGGACTGCAGCGTGCACGGGGTAATGCTGAACTGCCAGCCGGGGCCAGGAGTTACCTCGGACGGATCTTTGGTAGATGGCAGGGAACTCAAGGAAAGCTGAAATACCAGCTTCTGCGGTGATGGTAGAACAGTGGTAGTTGAGAAAATGCACAGAAATATTTTATTCCAAATGGCAAAATGACTAATGCTGTTCATTTATGATCTGCACAGTGGGAAAGTGCGGTCGCCTCCGTGTAGCTGTGATTTCAGTTTGTAGCAGAGATTTGGCTCGGTAGCAGGAACTCGAACGTTGGGTGGCTTCAGCTTTCGTTAATTGTAGATTCTGTTTCTTGTTTCTCCAGAACAGGGGCTGAACGTTCCTTGGCGTGTTTCCCCTGATCCCTAACGGCCTTTGTAAGTGGAGGGAGAAACACGTGTGTTTGGAAGTCCTCCTGCTCGCCTGCCAGAATGTTGCTTTCTTTTCCTTTTTGTGTATTCTGAAGTAAATGGAGAAGAATAATCTATGTCTCCCGAGGCCAAGAACTGCAGAGAACCTCAGGTGGCATTCTGGTCTTTGTAGCTGCAGGGAGCGTGTTGCTGAGTAGGCAGGACACCCCGGGAGCAGCGGATTGCGAAGACTCGGTGGAGGTTGCGTGTTTATCTCGGGCTAAAGACAGCACTTTGGCCGAGAGGAGCGTTCCTGTTTGCAGTCAGTGCGCCAGGAAATAGCCTGCTTTTTATCTCTGGGTGTTGCAGCTGAGGAAAAAAATGCAGCATAGACAACAAGAGAGAGCCCCCTGACTCCTTCTGTACTGATTACTTTGATGAAGAAATAATAATAATACTAATAGTCATAATAAAGTGTTTTCTGCGCTCCTGTGAAAATCATGATTCTGTTTTTTTTGCAGAGAAGGTGCATGACTGTGCAAGCTGAAGAAATTGGATGTGTCTACTATTGCCTGTTAGTCAGTGGCTTTTCCAAAGCTTCTAAGTAAGCCAGGGATGTAATGCTTTTGGAATCCCTGTGTTAGTGTTTACTGCAAACGCCTCAGCAGTTGTGTTTTGGGGGCTGTGGTGGACTAAAGATGTATGCGAGGGAAGATTTACAGAAAGGGGTGTTGTGTTTTAGTAAAGCTGATACACCTTGAGGGCACAGAATCCCTGGGAACTGGTAAACTTCAGTAAACAAGAAACTGGTGGAGAGTAATTGTGATCTCAGCACTTTCAGAAATTGTCTCCTAAGAACACTTTGGTGCAGATGGTAAACACTTGGAAGACAAGAGTGTGTTATGTACTGAAGATGAGGCAGCATGTGCCCAGGAGGCCACCAGCATCCTGGCTTGTGTCAGCACTAGGGTGCCCAGCAGGACCAGGGCAGGGATTATCCTTCTGGACTGGGCACTGGTGAGGCTGCCCCTCGAATGCTGGGCTCAGTTCTGGGCCCCTCACTCCCAGAAGGACATGGAGAGGCTGGAGCGTGGCCAGAGAAGGGCAACGGAACTGGGGAAGGGTCTAGAGTACAAGTGTGGTGAGGAGCAGCTGAGGGACCTGGGCTTGTTCAGCCTGGAGAAAAGGAGGCTCAGGGGAGACCTTCTGGCTCTCGACACCTCCCAGACAGGAGGCTGGAGCCAAGTGGGCTTGGGCTCTTCTCCCAGGGAAGAAGCAACAGGACAAGAGGAAATGGCCTCAAGTTGCAAGAAGGGAGGTTTAGATTGGACCTGAGGAACAATTCCCTGCAAGTGTTGTGAAGGGCTGTCCCAGGCTGCCAAGGGCAGGGGTGGAGTCCCCATGATCCCTGGAGGGATTTCAAAGCCATGGAGATGTGGTGCTGAAGGACATGGTTTAGAGGCGACCTGGCAGTGCTGGTTAATAGTTGGACTCAGTGACTTTAAAGGTCTTTTCCAACCAAAATGTTTCTGTGATTCTATGACTCAGGCAACGAGCATTCACAGCTTTGCCAACTGTTCACTACTTGTCATCCTGCTGTGACTTTCAGAGATGCCCTCTGCTCCCTTCCTCTCTGCAGCCAGGTGCACCCTCTCCAGCCCCCCAAACGTACTTGTGGAAGAGGTGGCCACAGGGCAGCCTGCGGGCAGACTGCATCGAGTCCCAGCAAATGGCACAGTCGTCGTTATTGGCTGCCAGCTCCTCTGGTGTCGCAACTGCAAACCTACAAAGGAGGGAAGAGACAGAAGTCATGAGTCCACCAGCTCAGCAAGGCCTCCTGTCTAGGAAATCCTGCACTGAGAAAACCTCACCCCTCCCATCACCCTTTCCTCGGGAGGGGTGTGCCAGCAGGTTTGCTATTTTTCTGTAACTCAGATACACACTGCAAAGGAAGACGTGGAGACACACACACACATCTCATCCCTTCCATGCCTTCTTACAGGCCCATTTTTTTGCACATCTCTGCACGTGGCCTAAGTGCAAAAATCTTTGATTTAGTATCGTCCAAAAATTATGATCTTGGTTTAGAACCCCAAGTTACAATCTGTATAGATCTGACTTCTGTCATTTTTCTAAGTGACTTTTAATAGCTGTACCCATTAAGGTGTCTTCTTGGGATCATGAGCATTTATGGCCTGACTAATTTTGACCTCAGACTTTGCCAACTCCCATTTGTCTCTAATTTCTTTTTCTTTTTTATTTTTTTAAACTACAGTGCCACGCAAGCAGCTACTACAGAGCACCCAAACACAAAGAATAAAGAGATGAGTGGTATAACATCCCACAGTACTGCTGGTGTGGAATGTACCTGAAGAACAACCACACAAAGGCAGGGAGCTTGCTGCCTTTTGGCAGCATCAGGAGGAAGCCAGAACATGGTTCTTCCAGGACAATGAGAATGACAAAACCACACCAAATCACTCAGACAAGAAGTTTGAGATGCTTGCAACTCAAAACAGCTTTGTGAGCAGCGTAAATGGGTTTACCAGCTGCATCTTACTGAAAAGAAACAACACACTGTGGATGAACTTTATCACACAGCTCCTAACTTGAGCCATGAAATGACTTTTCACAAAGAAAACCTCAGGAATCTCCAGAGAAGTCAGTCTTCTCCATCTGGACTATAGCAGCAGGCATCAGTGCTTATCAAACCCACCAATGTCCACAATGAAAACGTACAGAAAGAGTAAAACTTCCCTGTTGCTCTTCAAATCACTAAGGAAGTAGCTGAGTTAGGGAAACACTGGATCAGAGATGCAGCAGTATCTGGCACAACGCCAGGTTTTAGCAGGCCTCCACGTTTCTGTATATTGCCTCACTACAGGGGGATGGACTAAAGTGACCCCAAGTTGCTCCCAGCTCTGCTGCAAGTACAGAGTCTGTTTAGAGTTGCTTGCATGTTTAATAAATACATACTTAAAGATGAGCAGGTTTTAATTAATATTTTGGTTTCATTTCAGGCAGTAACTGAATAGTACGGCCTAATGAAACGAGAAGCATTTCTTTCTATCACAGCCAAAGCCAATATATGACAACTGAAATGGGCAGAGCTCTGCAGAACTGAGGCCACCCCACTGGGGTAGTATGCAAGAGGATACAGGAGCAGAAACAGTGGGCAGAGAGTTGACTTGTTGCCAGTAATATGTTACCAGTAACACTGCTATTGTTAAAGTCAATCCTACATATCTGTTAAAACCAGAAAGGTAACAAGAAAATTAATCCCAACTTCTTTGATCAGGATCCTCTCTCCAAGATCCACATCAAGATCTCTGAGGCTCACCTAGCTTCCATGTTTCCAACCACACGCAGGTAGTTCTTGTGCCGCCGAATCCTTCGCTGAACCTCATGAAACAGGTAACGCAGCTGCATAAAAATCACCAGGCTTGCCATGGACAGCCAGATGTTGCCAAACAGCTTCAGAAAAAAAACCAAACCAAAGAGAACAGTGATTAGAAACAAGCACTGCGGGAAACAAGAGGCTGTCACAAGAAACTGCATCATGTCTTCAGAGAAACAGAAATTGAGAAATCAGCAGTGAAGAACTTTTCTTTTGTGGAGCCCATTCAGACTAATGACCCGTGTTCACAGGTATTACTGCTCATTACATCTTCAGAGGCAACCTGAGCAGCACAGCATTCGTCATGAGGATAAACTGTATTCAGCTCTGTTCAGCTTAACGTCCCCTGCTGCCACTGAAAAGAATTCAGACTGATATAACTCAATAACAAAGCTAATTAAACAGATAATTACACAGTAGTTAATACTCCATAACAAAGTTATTTGTGAGGACTCCAATTACACGGGAGGAAAGAATGTCAGAACTGCCCCCCTATAATTTCCTCTTTATTTGAAGAGCTTCTCTGCAATATTTGGTTCTTAAAATAAGCAGAGCAAAAAGATAAAATATATAAAATGTGTACCCAGTACCCTTTATTTTAAGGCTAGCCTAATTTGTTCAACGTTATGCCCAGTATTTCATACCAGCATATGAATATGATGCATCAAGTCCAGCGAAAGCAGGGTTAGCTCCATGACAAAATCCGTGTAGTAGACATAAGTGCCTTTGTCCTCCCACGTCCCTTCGTGGTTGAGATCCCAGAGATGAATCGCGTAGCTGTGAGAGCAGGGAAAGTCACATTCAGCTCTCTCTTTCTTGTTCATTAAACAGCATCTCTACCTTTCAAACTGCCTTAGCCATTTTTCAAACAGCTTCTGGGTACGGATTCCTTGCGCTTCCCAAGTCCAGCGCCCACACTCTGCTTCCCTGGGGGATTTTTTTTTTTTTAAGGCTACTGGTTCCAAACCGCAACATTCTGAACAGACAGAAAGCAATCGATGCTTTGCCCACGCTGGCATCACAGACACCACCAACTGACAGAGAGGAAAGATGTAGCATTTGCTAAAAACTCCTGCACGTATCAGAAGCCAGCTTTGGGATTATTAGCATCTACAGACCCACAGTTCTCAGCACACAAGGTGTTGCAGACAGGCCTGAAGTGCCAATAGCACCTGGGCAAAGAGGTTCTGTGCTACACATCACGTCCTACACATGCACACACACATGCATTAGAGTGGCAAAAGTTCTAGAGATTAAGATCTTAAATGAAACCTGGCAGGATGACATTAAGTAGCATCTATCAACCTTCACAAAGCAGCATCAATCCATTTTAATCCATGCTTCAAGCTATTAGCACCTACTAAAGCTATCCATGTGTTGCAGAATTCATGCTTAAAAATAGCTCTGGCTAAAGTTAACCATCTTTGGTCCCTGCAAACATCCTGAGGTTCAACAAGGCCAAGTGCAAGGTCCTGCAGCTGAGTCAGGGCAATCCCCAGCACAAATACAGGCTGGGTGGTGCGTGGATTGAGGGGAGTCCTGAGGAGAAGGACGTGGGGGTGCTGGGGGTGAGGAGCTGGAGCTGAGCCGGCCCCAGCCGCTGGCATCCAGCAGCCACTGGCACCCTGGGCTGCACCCCCAGCAGCGTGGGCAGCAGGGGAGGGGGGGATCCTGCCC
>WTSP01016030.1:106659-117338 GCA_025331215.1 Actenoides lindsayi
AACTGACCAGCCAGGGATCCAGCCCATGGAGGGGGGTTCAGTAGAAAGCTGAGGGGTCACGAGGGTCAAGTCTCTTCTTCAATGGCCAGCATCTGAGGAGGACTCTGTCTGTCTGGCCTTTGATCTTGATCTGTGTGTTCCTGAATCCAGTTCCAGAATCCAGCTCCTGAATCTGGTTCCCATCTGCTGCCGAGTCCAGTCTGGGACTTCCCCAGTGCCTGCTCCACAGCATCAGTGATGATGGTGATGGAATTGCCATCCGGGGATTGGGTACAATATCAATTCTGTATATATTTGTATGTATTTAATTTTATTGCTATCATTTTCCTTAAAGCTGTTTTAGTTCTCTTTTCCAATTCACAAGTTTTTCTCCCTTATCCCTTTCTCTTCCCCTTTGAGAAGGGAGAGGGGTTAGCAGAGATCATCTGTCATCTGTCCAGTTGCCAGACCAGCCCTAACCCTTGCCAGTCCCTAAAGCATCCCAGACCACTGGGGTTCTTAGCCTAAAGAAATCGGGCATTTTCACTTCTGTGAAAAATAGTTTGCTTTCCCCTTTAGTGACTTGCTGCTGTCTGCTCTCCAATGCCGCTACTGCTTGCTTACTGTCACTGCTCAGCTCATCCAGGGTGACATTGACCTGTTGTTTTGACAATGACCTTAATCTGTTTGTGCAGTTCCAAGTAAAGGCTGCATCGCCAGCGATGGAAACACAAGAGCTTAGGCAGCTTATAATGAAATACAGGGTCTTTTACTTCAGCTGCTTTGAAGCCACTGCAAATCAGTCGGTGGATTCGGTGCGTCTTCCGAGATGCGAAAGGAATTCTAGCTAGTTGTAGTGAATCAGGTGTTCCCCTCAGGAAATACAATACGATCAAGTTTTGTGGGTGGCAGGCATAGCAGGTACCCCAGTGGTGATAGCAAACTGGATGTAACTTCCTCTGCCCACAGGGATTTTTTTATAAACCAAGTTGGTGGCGATTTAACAGATCATTGAGCAGGAGCTTCCTACCATGGTTGCTTGTATTGTATGGGTTGTAGACACACAGGATAGTAGGACTTTGAGTAAATGGCACTGCAGAGCTAAGTGGTAGGATCCATCATTTCCTCTTAGGTGCTGTCTTTTAGTGCTGCTGGGGTGGGGGAACTGCCTGGGTACAGTGCTAGTCTTGAGGAAAACCCAAGCCTGGGCTATCAATCTGGAGCCTTTCAACAGCAATGATTTGAAGTAGCTGCAAAGAACAGCAGATGGCAAGTGACTTAAGAGAAAGCGAGCTATTTCTGATGAATTTGGAAGCAGTTGGATTTGTCCTTGCTGAGGAATGGCAACATGTCTATTGGCTGAAGTGCCTTCCCAGAAAAACTTGTCCCTGGAGCGCTGGTGGGTGGCAAATAGCTGTGACCCCTCCCTTTACACCACGTACCAGCAGAGACGTCTGCTGGGAGGATGAGACTGGAGGAAGGCACGTTGCTTATGCTAACAGGGATTTTTAGATCAATAGCAGCTCTAAAATGTATCTGGTTGCACTTTGGAACATGCTTTTGTGGAGAGCCTAGGACTCTGTTCCACAAACTGGAACACAGAAAGTTTCACCTCAACGTTGGGAAAAACTTCTTTGGTGTGAGGGTGGCAGAGCCTGGCCCAGGCTGCCCAGAGAGGCTGTGGAGTTTCCTTCTCTGGAGAGATTCCAAACCCACCTGGACACTGTGCTGCTGGGCCCCCTGCTCTGGGTGACCCTGCTGGAGCAGGGGGGTGGTATGAGACCAACCCCCATCATGTTGGGATTCTGGGATTTTTAAATGGAAGTAGCTGTGCGCCGAATAGTATACCAGAAAACTCCTGTCACAGGCAGCAGATCCACAGTGTTTCCTCCCTGCCTGGTAACTTTGCTTCCTTAATCAAGATGGCTTCTGCCAGAAGTCAGAACCGGCACCACGTTCCTTTCCTTGTCCTTTTGGGCTTGAATTCTCTGTAGCACAGCGTCTATTTCCAGAATTCCTACCTTCCCCTTGATTTACATTGTTCAGTCAGAGCGCGTGCAGTGGGTGCCCAGGCTGTGAGCACGACGACGATCTTTATTGCAGTCGCTTTTCTGACCGCCAGCCCCGGCTTTCAAGGCAATTAAAAGATAAGCTCACGGGTATGTAAAACTGCCTCCTGCTCGTACAGCGGTCCTGTTTGCCATAGCTCTTTTTCTGTTATTCTCTGCTGCCATCAGAGCATTTCCTGCTCCTCGTCACCAGGAATGTAGCTTTATAAATTCCCCTCCTCCTCCTTCCAGTGCTGGGGAGTCTAAGCCAATTCAAGAGGGATATTTAAGATCTGTTTACGTCTGTGTTACGGAGAAGAGTTGAACGTCCTGTGGTGGAAGCAGTTCCTGTGTTGGAAGCAGTTCCTGTGTTACTGGGCGAATACTAAAAATAAGGAGTTGTTTATCTACTAGGGAGCTCTTCAGTAGCAGTGCAGCAGGAGAAGGAAGAACCCAGTCATATGGGAGACATCATCAGTATGTACCAGATGAAATATAAATGCAACCTGAGGAAGCCGGAAAGGGAAGCTGTTGTTGAACTGTCTTCAGTCTGTGTTCTTCATGGGGCTAGACTAATGACGAGGCGATGAGCAATAAAACGTGTGTTGACCTACTGAATAAGAAATGCTGCTGGAGATAACAGGGGCTCGACTTCATTCCTGTTGCACTGCTCTGCTGAGTAATCTTTCCTTATTTGTGGCTTCAGTGCCTTTATCTGTTAGATGGCAATAATGGTAATAATCTCTGTTTCACAGCTTGTTGGGCTCTACCAGTGAAGAGCATATATAGGATCTGGACACAAACGGGTATTTTTTATTTTCTTGACCGCAGGCCAGGAGTGAGAGAAGGGAAGACGTGGTTGCTACCTGAAAGATGAGCCTCAGGGACTTTAATTGCCTTCTGAAGTACTTTAGAGCTGCCTTGTCCGTGATGTTTTTTCAAGGACTTGAGGTCATATAACACACCAGTTTGTATTGTGCGGCTGTGATATTTCCCCCGAAGATTTCAGCGCTTTGTAAGCAACTGCCACGGTGATTTTGGGTCCCAGTCAGCCGCATTTGCTGGCCTTTTCTTGGGCTTTGAATCACTGCATTCTCGTCAAGTGGAAGAAGAGAGTTTGTGATGAAACGTTCTCTCTCTTCAAACTTGTGGTCATCGTGCCTGGTCTTTTACAGATGCTTCAGGAGTAGAAATGACTGAAAAACTCTGATATTCGTATGCTCTTCTCCTCTACAGCTCTCTCTGATGGATGGTGGTATTACTTCTCTGCTATTTATCGGTCATACTTTTGCAGAGCTCTCAGTGCACAATACTTCTGACTGTCAGTTTGCACTTTATATACATCTCTGGTCAACTAAAGAACATCCATTTATAAGGTGATTGATAGTCCTTTTGGCCTGGCCCCTCATCCTACATTCTGGGTGTTCAGCTTTTCCACCATATATCTTCTTTTTTTTTTAAGGTAACTGTGTGGCCATACTTAAACTCACTATGTCCCTCCTGTCACAAGCCACTTGTTATTTGTAACCTGGTTTCCGTGAAGTTCTGTAAAAATTCTCTGTACGCTTTTCCCTGCTTCTTGGGTCTGCCACAGGATCTCTTGTTGTCTGTCAGGTAACTTATTTTCAGTAAAAATAGATTCCTCATTTACTGTTTGGAATGCAGACTGAGACACAGTAGGTCCATCTTCCATCTCTCAGGCAGCCCATTGTCTTTTCATGCTCTTCTTCCAAAACACTGTGGTTCTTGTCGTGTTTCCCCTCCTGCCTTGCTCTGAAGATACAGCCTGTTGGAGTTCTAGCGCTACGTCACGCAGCCCTAACTTCCTGTAGATCATTGAATCTGAGAATAATTCCTGTTGAAGTGACATCTACAGGTCATCTGTTCTGGTCCCTGGTGCCAGGCAGGGCCAGCTTTGAGATTAGATGGGGTTGGTCACTCAGGGCCTTTTTAAATCTTAAGTTTTGTCTTGTTCTCTGAAGATGCAGATTCCCCAGGTCTTGGAGCCCCTGTTCCAATGTAGGCCAACCTCACAATGATTCCTTCTTCCTCGCTCTCCCAGTATCAAGTGAGAATTCCCTTTATTGCAAATCGTGGCCATTGCCTCTGCTGCTATTACTGTGCAGCTCTGGAGAGACTTCATCTTCTGCTCACCTTCCCTTTCTGGAGCTGAAACCAGCAATACCGTCCCTTAACCCTCTGTACTTTCGCAGCCTTTCATTTATCACATGCTTCAACTTCTTTGTCATCCTGGTGCCCCTCCAGTCAGTCTTGCTCCAGTGTCTTAACGTGTGTTTTGTACTGGGGAGCCCTAAACTGGCCCTGCTGTTGCAGACACAGTCTTGCAAGTGAAGCCAGTTGCTTTCGTTGATCCTTGGGCTTCCTTTCCCAGCCCAGCACACAGCTGATCTTCACCCTTGAGGGCAACTGCGGATTTATTTTTAATGACCAGAACCCCAAGTCCTTCTCTACAAAGCCATTTTCCAGCCAGTTAACAACAGTCAATTATTTACTGTGGTAAATTGCACAGAATATAACAGGATACTATTAAATGCTTTTCGTCTTAATTGTACTTTGAGGTTTTGAACTTTGTTTTCAAGAGATTGGTGTTATTCTCTTCTGTTTCTTTCCTCAGTTTTTTCTTTACATCTTCATTTTTAACCAGGGCGTAGTAAATACTTGTAATATCCAAAACAGTTGTTACCCTCTTATGAATTGGTTTAGAGTCTTTACTTTCCAGGCACTACTAATCATTCTGGAAAGCTCAGAATCAGGAAATACCTAAATGTAATGCTTTTCAATATTTGGAGCCCAGTATGAGACAATTTACCAGGGATTGTTTCTCAGAATATGATAAAATGTCCTGTAGAAGCAGCATTGAATTTTAGTGTCAGGGTTTGTTGGAGGGTCTTCCCTGCCTTTTGTTATCACTGCAGAACAAATGGAACTAGAGGTTTGAGCTGTATTTTGGTATCACTTGTGGTCCATTTCAATGTTTATTTTCCTGAATTCTAATCTGCTGTTTCTATGCAAGTCCCTTGAAATCTTGTCAGCAAGAAGGAAAGAACCCAGCTGGAGTTTGGGGACTCCCACAGTGAATTTACAGGATTTGGGGAGTAAGACAGTCTTTCTTGCAAATTGAGGCTATTTGATTTGAAATTCTGTGAGGAGCATCTGCAAGAGAATACCATGGTGCTGCTTGAGAATCAGCTGCTGGGTGAGAAGACTTTCAGCAAACATTTTCTGCAGGGTTTGGTTTCAACTCTCTTTTGAAATAGCTTTTCCGTGCTCTCAGTTCCTTTTTCTAGGGGCACTCCCTGTGTTCTTGTAGAGAAGTAAAGCTTGGAAAGCTCCAGGTATCACCAGACTTGACAATGCAGCAACTTTGAGTAGAAAACACTGTTTTTCAGGCTTAGAGGATGTTACTGTTACTCTGCTTTACCACTGGTGTATTTACTGAACTGGAATGTATTTTGTAAGTGTCCAAATGAAGACACGTTGCTGTTCTTGTGTTGAAGTGCCAGCTCTTCCTCTCCTGCCATCCCTTGCATCCTGACATTTTCCATGTCAAAACCCAGATGTCTTTCCAGTGTTGTGCTAATGATTATGGGTCCCATTTGACCAGAATGTGAAGGTCAAGTTGATTGCCCTTCTGGAAGCAAGGTTTCCAGATCAAATGGAATTATTTCCCTGGACCATCCAAAAGGCATTTAAATGTAAATATGGCAAAGGATGAGAAAACTAAAATCTGTCACTCATACAGATGCTAAACTAGTGCAAAATCAAAAAGGTAACCCGGTAGACGCTGTGTTTATTCCATGTGAGTAACAATAAACATGAGACTGAAACAGCTGTTCATGGATGGCTTGAGATGGGATGCAGTTGGTTTGTGGTCCTGAAGTGCTGGCAGGCTGACGTGATCTGTCATCAGGAGGGTCCCTGGTGTCACGGTACGATGTACAAGCAGTGTTTTTATGGCTGTATCCACGTTGCTAAACATGGGACCCACCTTTACTGTTAGAACCTTTTTTACTGCATTAACTTAAACTCACTTCTCTGGGCATTAAAACCCCAGCTGAGTTTAGCAGAGCTGAAGTGGTGACAAAATACGGAAATTAAATTTGTCAGCCTAGAGACAACTGTAAAACACCAAACAAACAAAAAGGTGGCATGTTAACAACCCTGTGCCACTACGGGCTGTGTCCATAATGGACAGCCCCGAACTACTTCATTCCATCACCCACCTACCCAGGCAGAGTTCTAAATGCCTTGTTCAGTCATGCAGTCGGAGTAGTAAGAGCAAGAGGGTTGAATGAATATGTATTTCAGCTAATCAGATACAATTTTAACAGCTTTGGTTGTCTGATTGATATGGCTTTTTTATGGGTTCATCAAAGATTTCTTAAACATGAAAAACGCTGCCCTATTAAACTTGACTTCAGAGGTACAACACCGAGAGGTGCCTTTTTTCCTGGCTAAGTAGTAGATGGCAGAAGTGTCATTACTGAAGTTTGCTGTTGGGAGAGTGCTGGAGCTCTGTCTCTGTTGGCCTGCAAAGAGCAGAGGAAGGAAAGGTGAAGCTAATAGGCAAAGACTGATCAAAATGTATCCCTGCCTGAAAGCCATGTTTCTCAGAGGGAACCTCTTGATGCTTAGCAGAGGATGGCTGGGTTCCTGCAGCCCTAGTGCTTGATGGGAAGGTTAAGAGAAACTTTACAGCAGCTTCCTGAAAAGCAACTGGTGAGAATACTGAGGGTGATGATCCCTAGAAGGAGTAGTGGATTTGAAACATTTTTCAGATGTACTTGAAGGCAATCTACCCATGATGGAGAACGGCAGCGCTTGGGTTTCCGTTGTGTTTGGTTAAAACCAAGCAAACTTGGGCATTAAAGCAAAGCTGGAAGAGGGTCAATGTATTAAGGTAAATGTAAACCCGGGATATCTTCAAATGATAAACCTTCAGAATTAGTTTTCTGAAAGGCTACTTAGGAGCAGGGTGAAATTCTTTGTAGTACTGACAGGTGCCAGCAGAGGGCATTTGGAAACTTGGCATTTCTGCTCATTTTTCTTCCTATGGATTAGAGCCCCTGTGCAATTTCTGTGGGAGGCTGAGGTCCTGCTGTGTCGGTGGCTTCTGTGTTGGTACAGGTCTATGGTGAAGGCAAAACTTAGGGGGGTTGGTTTGTTATTTAGTTAACATACAGAATATCATCAATGAAATGTATATTTCTGAGTAATTTCCAAGTTAGCAGAAGTACTGAGCTGGAAAGCTCTGGTTTCTGTCAAGAGGGGAGTACTTGGGTGTGAGGTGGATAAAAGGCCCAGGAGGAAGGAAGTGAACAGTCTATTCTCTTTGGTTTTTCCAGTGCTTGTGATGTGTAAATAAGCAATCTAAAGTGGAGCCTGATTGTTTGATATGACTGACCATATTTCAATATTAATTACACCTCTACCCTGCTGTCATTGGCACAAGGCTCTCAGCAGCCACCATTTTAGCCCAATACTCAGTCTTGAGTACCAAGAAAATTGCACATGTAGGCATAGTGGAAAAAAAAACCCCAAAGAGCAACTATTTGTATTCATGGCAAAAAATTCCAGTTATGTTTCTTAAGTGGATCTGTTTGTGGTTCCTTTGTTTGCAATCATGCGTGCTCAAATGCTACACATATGAATTTTATATATATATATATATATATAAGAGGTGGCTTTATTGCATATGCTAAGCAACGACATTTAGAGGTTAGTTCCTCTAAATCTCATTTGTGTTAAGAGATGATTTATGCTGCCAAATATGATTTATTAAGTACGTCTTGATGAAGTGGATGGAATAAGATCTTTCTGGGAGCCCAAAAGGTATTGATTTATAATGTAAGTGTCAGTAGCAAAGACAGAGTGGAAAAAAAAAAGAGCCAAAGGGTACAGTTATTGATATATATTTTATATATACTTCACTTGCTGTAACATCTGCTAACAAAATACACCTGATTTTGTTGGCTCCCCGTGGCAGAGCTTTCCTCTGGCCTTTTGAGAAGGCTGGCTTGTTACTGAAGGTTGGTTAGTTTGCACTGCAGTACCTGGCTACATCACATTGCGCTTCACAGGCACACGGTACAAAAGGATTCATTGGCTTCATCTGAAATAACTTGCAGAACCCTTAAACTTGATTATTAACATTTGAGTGGATGGTTTCAAAGGTGTTTTTCTTGCACCTTTTCAGCACAGATATCAATCAGCTATAAAAAGTGAGCTCTTACTTGTAGAGACTCATCACTGTGGCTGAAAAACAACTTGTTCCTTGCAAACATGTTTGAATAAGTTGCGAGAAGGGCTGTTGGGAGAGGGAGGGGAGAGGAGGGCTCGGGGTGGGCTCTCTGCACAGAAGAGAGGAACAACTTACTCAGACCTTTTACAAGCGGGTCCAATGCTGTGATTTTGCATCAGTGTGATGGGAATGCAGTGGTTACCATGATAGAAAAGTGGTATGTTTAGGAAATGTAAAGCTGTTCAGCGCTGTGTGCCCAAGTCCCCCAGAATTCTTGGCTCCAACTGTGTGGCTAGCAGCTCCTTTTGGTGTGTAAGATGTGATTTCTTTAGGCAAAGCTAAAATACTCCCTATGTGATGACAGTGTGTCTCGCTCCTTCTCACTATCACCACCTGTCCATACTGGATTTCCCCATTTCTTTGTTGTCTTCCCTTGCTTACACTGAGTGCTCACTGTCAGTGAACTACTTCAGGACAATGCCAAGATCACTCAGTGTGGCAGACCTCTGTTTCCCTTTGCAGAGCTGGGCTGGAGGAATTAAGTCAATACATAGGTTGTAATACTTGTTCTGGTTGGAGTGAGATTTCAGCCAGCGTAACATTTGACCACGGAGTGAGTAACACTGGAACCGCTAGCCACATGTAATTGCTCTTCTAGTAAAAGCAGAAAACACTTTCATAATGAAGACTGCCCTCGTTAGACCACATCTGGAGTATTGTGTCCAGTTCTGGGCTCCCCAGTTCAAAAGGGACAGGGAAATACTAGGGAGAGTCCAGTGGAGGCTACAAGGATGATGAAGGGACTGGAACATCTCTCTTATGAGGAAAGGCTGAGGGACCTGGGGCTGTTTAGCCTGGAGAAGAGAAGACTGAGAGGGGATCTTATGAATGTTTACGAATATCTGCAGGGTGGGTGTCAAGTAGAAGGGGCCGGTCTCTTTTCAGTGGTGCCCTGGGATAGGACAAGGGGCAGTGGTCACAAACTAGAACCCAGGAGGTTCCATCTGAACAGGAGGAGAAACCTTTTTGCTGTGAGGGTGACAGAGCCTGGAACAGGCTGCCCAGAGAGGTTGTGGTGTCTCCTTCTCTGGAGACTTGAAAAAAAAGAAGAGATCCCAGTAGTGTTCTCCTTGCCGTGGCTCCATTGTCCCTGCCCCAGGGAGCCATTCTGCCTCCTCGTCTCCTCAGCTGCACGGGGAGATTTCTGTGCAGCATCGCACTGCGCCTCTGTCCTGGGCAGCCTTCATTCAGACCACACACCTTCTATAAACACTCTGAAAAACAGAAAACAGGGCTACGATGAGCAAACTGATCCAGAATAAGCTGTGGCATTCAGCAGCAATGGGGGGCTGTCACAAAACACGTTCAGCGGCAGTGTCCTGCTACCCCTTTGCTTGTGAGGGAGAGTAAATCTAAAAGCCAGGCTCTGCAATGAAGCTGGCTTGTATCCGCGGATTGGCAGGTAGCAAACAACAGTGCGAAGTGACTTCTGGCCCTTCCTGGCTGCTCGCCTTCCGAGAGAAAGGAGCCAACTGTGCTCCCAGATGGAGGAGCGAGGTGGGGGGGGGGTCTAACGTCGCGACACGCGAGGTTGCTCCGTGGCTGCTGAGGCTCGGCCGGCAGCTGATTCTCCGGCAAGCCGAGAGCTCCGGGGAAAGGCCCCCCAGCTGGGCCGCTGCGGCCTGCGCTGCGCCGCTCGACCTCGGCACGCACGGCTCAAGGGAATCGGGAGCACGGAGCCCCTGCTCCAGGAAGAGGGGAAACGGGAGCAAACCCCAGGGCCCGGGTCAGAAACTCGGCGACAGATATTTTGCCTAGCAGCGACAGGAATGAAAAAGGGAGCAGCTACTTGGGGGAGAAATACCTCGGCGGTGGCATTTGCCTGAACGGAAACCTCTGCAATTTTAGGATGGTTGGCTGGGTTCTCAATTGGTGTAAACCCATCCAGTGCTTTTGATTTCCTCGTCATTAAGTTGTTTTGCGGCGGCTGAGGATCCTGCTTATATTTCTGAATCAGGACTGAGGAGCATGAGCCTCTGAGGGATTCGTATCAAAACCTGACGGTTCATTAGCATACGGTGTTACAAGCAGATCTCGTTTAAGTGAACAGCGCTTCGATGCACCTATTTAGAGATTTGCTGCTCCATTCTGAAGAAGAAAGATGAGCTGGCAGGGTGCAGCTCAACCCTGACAAAGTCCTACCCAAGAATAAAAGAGTTTAAAATAAACGTAAACCCCATAGAATCATAGAATTGTCAGGGTTGGAAGGGACCTTAAAGGTCTTGTTCCAACCCCCCTGCCATGGGCAGGGATACCTCCCACTAGAGCAGGTTGCTCAGAGCCCCATCCAGCCTGGCCTTAAAAACTTCCAAGGATGGGGCTTCCACCAC
>WTSP01016030.1:119131-129333 GCA_025331215.1 Actenoides lindsayi
ATATATATATATATATATATATATAAAAAAATCATAAGTGTACGTACCAGAACCAACCTGAATCCTTCTAAAGGCCCAGTCTGTGGTTCTGCTCTATGAAGTAACCCAGTCAGGGAAAAGAAACTGCCAATTAATGCAGGTAGTCACAGCAGAGAAGAACAGAAAATGGCAAATACTTTAAACAACATTTTTGTGCATCTGAAGTAGTGTTTGCAACAGCCTCCTGAAGAGACAGAAGATTTTCACGTGTATAGAAGGCAGCCAGGCAGCCAGCTTCCACTGAAACCCAGCTTCCCGATTTAATACGTTCCCTGATCCTTTTTCATAAAAAATGACAGACTGATAAAACCCGTTGTCTCACAGGTGATCTGTAAATGGTAACGAAAGACTTTTTAGTCACCATGACACGTACAGTAATTGGCTGCATTGAAAGTCTGCCTTGTAAATACAAGATCGTAGTTTATTTGTTGTGTAATGAATTGTTTCTTCTCCTGCGATGCCAAAAGCTGTTGCCATGAACACTACAAAGTGCTGATTTACTTGCTGTCAAGTCACTCCGGTTATTTACTCTCCTGAAATCCTTGCCTCCTCATCCCCTCCCTTTGCATACAAAGAGAGGAATCTGAGGAAGCCAAAGCGTTGTTTTCTTCCCCAGAAAAGGCGAGGGGAGCACACGTGGAACGCTGATTTCCACGAGCAGCCCTCAGAGAAACGGTGTGGCACGAAAAGCCCTTTGCCAAACCTCCCCTCAGAGACGAGGTGGAGAAGCAGCCACTTTCAGGGTGGGTTGGAGCGGATGCGCCCGTGGGTTTGGAGGCAGCGTGGGTTTTGGGTGTAGCCGGTGTCGAGGGTGCTGGGCCTGCTGTCACACCACACAACGACTGGCTGTCACCTCTGCCCAATGTGGGGTGACAGAGGGTGCTTCTTCCAGCCCCACTGAGAGCAGGTGGTGCTCCTGGCTTCCCTTGCTGCTTCATGGGGCCAGCCGTGGTCTGGAGAAGATCCAAGACCTCCTCCATTGCAGCCCTCTTGAAAGGGGGGGGATGTCCTGATGATGGAGTGAGGTACAGGTGCAGTTAAACACGTTCTTTTCTCCCAGAATCTTCTTTTTCCTTTGCAGTCGCAGTTGTGAAGGCCGTAGGGCTGCCTCGGTGGTGCCACGCTTTCATGACAGCTCAGGCTGTTATGACAGTAGCACTGCCTGTCCAGAGTTTCCCCCTTGAAAGATCCTTATTTAAAATCCTAGCCATCAAGCAGTCTTGTTAGCTAATTGTCAGAGCTTGTCATGCCGTGTAATTAATTTTTGGACAGCATTCAGATGCCTCTTCAAGAGGGCATTAAGGGTACGTGTAGAACTGTATCTCTTTTGCCTTGTTACTGCAAAAACTGACTCACGCTTCTTGCTCATTCAAACAGAGCTGCAGACATCATCACAGTAGGTTCGGTTGAGGATTTAAGATTAGGAGCTTCTGTGACCTGATGATCCCACAGAAAAATCCTAGCTAACCTTGCTCCTGGTGTGGGGATTTGCTCACAACTGTCTGGGGATGACCAAGAGGATTCTTTTATACTCATCAACCCGCTGTTAGGGGCTTGCTTCTTACAGCCTAATAACGCTGTCCTGGAAGCACTGAGATGAGCCAAGTAAACCTCAAGTTAAGGTCTCTGTCTTGGTTAGGGAGGATAAAGCTGCAGCATCATGGGTTGGAGAGCTCCCTGCTGCTCACTGCTTCTGATGCACACGCAGAGTTATTTGGGTAAACTCCGAATGTTCACGCACCACAAAGACCAGCCTGTCCCTGCCTCTGGCTGAGGGAGGTGGGAATAAGCCCCAGAGCTTTGATCTTGCAAACAATAAACTGTGCCTGTGTGTATACACACACGCGCGCGCACACATATATATATTTTAATTTTTTTTCCTGGGAAAAATGCCAACACGCTGCTTCTGATTTTGAGGCATTGCCATCCTGGGTGCACTCTATTGAATTTTGGGGTTGTTTTGTTTTTAAGCCGTGGTATAGAAATTAATGTCAACATGGGAAGTGCTGTGTGTTGGGTTTTTTTGTTGTTTAGAGTATAATAACAAAAATATCATCTTTGAGGTCCCCTAAATGCTCAAGCATTATTTCAGCAGAATGTTTTGCTTTTAAACTCTGTGTGCAGCACCAGTGCTGTCCTGATTCATCCCTGGGTTTTCAATAGCGTCCTAGTAGAGGCAGAATAAAGTGTGGCTCTCACTGGAGCTTCTTTTCCATCAGAGCTCAGCGTGGTCAAAAAAACCAAATTTAAACCATGGAAAAGTTGTTGAAGCCAGTTCCTTTGAGCTGCTCTCAAACTGTGAGGAAATAGTGCTCTAACACACACAAAAAATCTTTGTCTGCTCTTAAGGTACTTCAAGAAGTGTAGACAAGCAGGGATCCAGAACTGAAAAGTTTCTGTTAGACTGATGGGGATGTCATCAACAGAGTCCTTGTGTGGCTGAACAAAACAAGAAGCTGGAATTAAAACATTAAAGCCTTGTAGTGGCTTCTGAACCCAGCCATTGCTGTTTGTCATGCACATCTCTTACTCAATACTGGCTCCTGTGCCCATGGCTGGGTGCCTCTCTCTGCAGCCCCTGTCAGGACTCAGGAGGTCCAGGTGAGATCACTAAGAATCCCAGCGTGGTGGGGGTTGGAAGGGACCTGTGGAGATCATCTGGTCCAACCCCCCTTCTCCAGCAGGGTCACCCAGAGCAGGGGGCCCAGGATCACAGTGTCCAGGCATGTTTGGAATCTCTGCAGAGGAGGACACTCCACAGCCTCTTTGGGCAGCCTCTGCCACCCTCATAGCAAAGGATTTTCTCCTTCTGTCCGGGTGGAACCTCCTGGGTTCCAGTTTGTGCCTGTTGCCCCTTGTCCTGTTACTGGGCATCACTGAGAAGAGTCTGGCCCCATCGTCTTGCCCTCTGACCTTTAGATATTCAGATCCCCTCTGAGTCTTCTCTTCTCCAGGCTAAACAGCCCTCGGGGCTTTCAGCCTTTCTTGGTCACAAAGTTGCTCCAGTCCCCTCAGCATCTTTGGAGCCTCTGCTGGACTCTCTCCAGTAGTTTCTTGTCTATCTTGTCCTGGGGATCCCAGAACTGGACACAATAGTCCCGATGTGGCCTCACTAGGGCAGAGCAGAGGGGAGGAGAACCTCCCTCAACCTGCTGGTCACACTCTTCTCAACTCAGACTCCTGAGTTACATACTCTGCTCATCACTTCTGGTGACAAGAGCTGCTTGTCTTGAAATTTCATCATCTTCATCTAAAAGAAGCAACCTCTTTTCTCTTGATTGCTCTCCAGCAACCTCTGATTGACCACTTTTCAGATGTGCTTGGTGCCTCTTAGAGTTTCCTTTTTGGGTTTTGATTTAAGAGAGCATCTAGAAATTCGGTTCCATCTTCCTAGGTGCTAAGTAAAAAGAGAGATGGGAGATGGAAGCAGGTTGTGCCCTGAGAAGGGCAAAATACAGATAGGAAAGGCAGAGGGAAAAAACCCCACTTTTCTGTGTGTTAAGAAACAGAGAGCTTTACCGTTTTGCTGCGTAACTATGGGTGCAATCTGGCAAAGGGCTGGCTGAAAATCTGCAGTAGGTCCCACTGATAAGAGGCTCCTGGTCTACCAGCAACAGCCTATTCTTATTCCCAATAGGCAAAGTGCTTCTCCTGTCCCTTACTGCTTAGTGGCTTTCACAGCTTCAGCCCTGTGCAGATCTTGACATCATCTCTTTGACAGGTAGGTAAATCTCACCTGCTGTTTGGCAGGAGCAGAGGACAACCTGCGAGTTGGTATTTCCCTGCTGGGGAAAGCAGCCGTAAGGGAACGTTGCCAGGTTGAGCTCAAACCAGTTATCTTATTATTGAGAACCACTGGGACTCCAGGCAGAGAAGAGGATCCTTTTGAAGCCGAGTCTGTCTGTTTATGAGCTTCAATAAGCAGCAGAGACCAGACTGTCCCGAGGGCCAGGGAAAGGGGAACCTCTTGTGTAACTCCTCTGATCTGCAGGTTTTGTTCTGTGGATTTTGTGATTTGTACTTCAGGATTAAAAAGACCAAAGACCTTTTAAGTATGGATTTCATTCTGCTGATTGTGTGTCATCGTCCACAGATGCGGAGCCAGCCAGTGTGCAGCAGACCCTTCATCAACTAATTAACTCGAGTTGTCGAGCTGCAATCAGCGAGCTGCTCTCACACTAAAATAATAATAATGATAAATTCCTCTCTTCTGAGGCTGTCAGATTCGAGCTGCACGAGGCATGAATTTGCAGGATCTGTAACTTACCCCATGGAGGAAAATCAGATTTGCACCTCTGTCTCGCCAAAGCCCAGTTTGGCTTCGTTCCCTTTCTAGCAGAGCTTGCTGGTGGAGGAGCAGCTCGGGCCCAGCCAGGGTTAAGCCAGGAGCTTCCTTTTCACTGCAGAACATGGTCTAAGACCTGGCTGAGGGAACAAGCATCTGGGATATCGTGGAGCCACCGCGCTGCAAGCCAGCAGCGAGCCCTTGCAGGCTCTGCTGAAGGTGTCAACCCTTCTCCCCTCCTGCTTCCTGGAGCTTTAATGCCCTGTTACCTCAGTCCTGCCATACTTCTCATACCTATCCTGTTTTAAACAGATCAGTAGAGAAATCCCACTCCACACTGGTGAAGAGAGTCTAGGATTCAACCCATCTGTCTCTCCATCTTGAATGAAAAAGGTAATTCCATCTCATCTGAGTGTGACTGATTTATAGCAGTCCCACTCACAACCATATCCAGGCATCACTGGAAGCAGGACCTCGCTCCAAGATGTGCCTGGACCTAGAGCAGTCAGGCTGTTGGGGTGCTGAGATTGGAAGAACGCCTTGCAATGATTTCAGTGGGTTTTGGACCAGACTCCAAACGCTGTGTTGCTGTTTGAGCCAGGCCGTCAGTATAATTATCTTCTGGGTATTTTCACTTTTTGCTCTTGCAAATACATTCAGCATCTTGATTCTTGGCATGTGGAAAGCAGCAGAGGTACTGTTTTGGCTCTGTAGTATTTCACCCCTACAAGCGTTGGTAGAATCATGTTACAGTTTGTTTAGCTTTTCTATTTCCGAGCAAAATGTAAGCAAACAAAAGTGATTATTTGTTTGTTTTATCCAGACACGCTTTGACCAAGGAATTTGTGTAGTCTTCTAAGAAATAATAACTAGCTTGTACTGTAATGAATCTCTTTGCACAGTGTAAACATAACAAATAGAACTGAAAAGTACAGTTTACCCTACAGCATAGGTTTGGGTGACACTTATAAAAGGCTATAAAGCATCTTAATTCAAGTTTTATAGGCTCATAATTATGCATTATTTGAAAGAACTATCATTAGCAATACCAGAGCTGTGCAGGAACTTAATATGGTCTTCATGTACCTGGAAATATGTGGAAAATAAAGACATTTTTAAGGAGGTCATCTTTCCCCATCAAGTAAGAAATCCCGTCTAATGGCAGAAATGCCAAATACCGAAATCAGGAGGGTTGTTTGGTTGGGTTTTTTTCTGCGTTCCCTGCCATTTCTGATAACCATCATAGAGCAGATATCCCTTTTGCTGTGGAAAGGCTCCTAATCGCTTTTCAGTTGGCTTCTTGGTGATGTGATGCAGAAATCTTTTCTTTTTTTTTTTAAGTATCTAAATCTGCCTTCATAAAAATCCCTATAAATATAACACAGTAAACAAGCTGCTGGGAGGTCAGGCTGCAGAAGAGGTTGACCTTGCATTTTGAGCAGTTTAACGTATTCTACAGCTTAGGTTGAGCAGGATTAAATTTTGCCAAGGTCCTGTGCCAAGCGTTTCTTCCGGAGTAGCGCTATCGGGAAGCCCAGTGCAAGCCGATAGGAAACACTGAGCACAAACACGCAGGTGAAATTCAGGCACAAATGTGGTTTTGACTAAATCCAGACCCTTAGCCAGTGTGCAAAACGGGTGATGACTTTAACCAGGTATTTTGGAAGTACCTTTGCAATGAGAGCGTCTGAACTCAGGCACCGTTTATCTTTCATTCTTTGTCAGTAAAGCTCCAAGTTATGTCCTTATTTCTGTCCAAACAAAGCCCCCTGATTAAAGTTAAATAGCATTAAGCGCCTTAATAAATAGGGATGAGTTTCTCATTTACTTTTTTTAGGCAACTCAGATTCTGCTGAATTAGGGCCTCTGGATTATTTTTGGCTACAGAGTTTAGGGAATGATTTGCAAAAAAGGAATCACACCCTTTGCTGCCTGAGAATACAGGTGCCTCTCCTTTCTGTGTAGATGTCACCCCTTCCTTAGGGAAATGAGCTTATTTACAGGTTTTGACAGTGAAATATAAAAAAGAGCCAGATTGTGCTGATGTGAAGAAGCAAATACAGATACAGGGTTTTCAGTGCGAGTGATACATTTTCTTCCAAAAGAGCATTTTTATTTCAAGCATTATCACTATTACACTCCCTAATACAGCTTTTAGGAGTGTAAATCCTAGGCTGTTGTTTTAAATTGTTTACCTGTATGTGTTTTCTCTTCAAAAAATACATTTCAAAGTACATCTGCTGGTAGCACTCCTTAAGTCATTTGTGACTATTTGCTGTTAGGAGTGCTCAGAATGGCAAAGCAGAAAGTCAAAGCTTGTGCTCTGACCCAGAATTATTTTATTGTTGGTTTTGGGGTTTTTTTCTCTCTTGTTTTGATAGCAGAAGCTCCTCTATTTTTGCTTGAATGATTACAGAGATGTCAGGGATAAGAAATCCACTGCTGTTTACTTTTACTATGTGGGACGATACGAGCCCTCTGATTCCTTACAACATCAAGAAAAGCAATTATCACTGATAATGTAATATATAAAAATATACATGGCCAGTTGTGTTTTCTTTGTACAAGTCCATTCCATTTTAATATCGGTATTTAATCATCACCTAGTGGTTTTGTTTATTATTCCCTTTCAAACACTCTGTTAATTTGCTGCAGGCTCTTTAATACTTCCATTTTAATTTTAAGCTCAGCTTGCATTGTAAGAAACGCATTGAGTTGGTGTGATGAACTTCCACGTTGTAAAAAATAACATTTGTGTGCTTATTCCAAGAAGTTGTTATCTTTCAAGATGAAAAGGACATCTATTGCTCCCTTTGGGGTTTTATTTTAAATTCTTTTTTGGAAAAAGAAGTATATTTATCTTTAAGATAGGATTTTGGAAGGAGCCTGAGGGAGCGAGGAGCAAATTGAGGTCTTTTGGCTCTGAAGAGAAAGAGTCAGAGCCAGCACTGCAGCAGCAGAGATCACATCCCCAGCCTGCCCTGGGGTCTTGCCGTGCTCGCTCATGTCCGTTGCCTGGAGAGCTCCTTACCCCGTTTCAGACCACCTGAATGAACTTGGCTTGGCTTGGCTCAGCTGAAGGCACCTCCCAGCCAGCTCTGCAGGTAGATCTGCAAAGCAGCAGCCTCAAGGATGTGGGCTCAGGGAGCAATTCCTTCTGCTGCAGCCGCGGCAGCCAGGTCCATCAGCAGCCTTTAAATACAGCATTCCTCATGTGCAATCCACTCGTGAAAGCCTTTCAGTGTGTGTTACTATTTAGGCACATTAGCATCTCAGCGCGGTGAGGACCGTGGTTGAGGATTCACTGGAATGGGCTCTCAGCACTGCGATCGCTGTCAGGTCAGGGAACGCTGCTGGGCCCTCACTGCTTTGGAAATGTTGCTGAAATCCAGTTACAGGAACTTGGCTTCATGCTTAGTTGCTTGCAAAGCCTTAGCCCCGTTTTTAAGGATGCAAGACAAGAAGGGAGTCCATTTTGAACCTTCAAGGAACAAAACCCATGCAGGTGTTAAAAGGCAGGCGCTTGTTAGGGAGCATGAACAAATCTTTGCATTTTTCCGAGTCGTCGTTTTGTTTTGTTTGCTTCTGCTTTAAAATACCTGCTTCCACAAACCAGCGGAACTGTGGAGTTTAAAGATTTTTCCTGTCTGATTGATTGCTTCATACTTGACAGAAAGATCGTGAGCGCCACGTGTGCGTTTGAAGTGGTATTTCTTTGAACATCAGCTGATCTCTCCGGTTGGAGAAAGTAACCTGGTTGTAAGAAAACGAGCACATCAATTGCATTTGAGCCGCTGAGACCTGCTGACACTGCAAAGATAGGTCTTGACAAAGATTTTCTTTGGGCCACAACTCATCCTGTACCGGGGTGTCAAATGGATTCTTTATTTCTGTTCTTTCATTCTTTATTACTGAGGGCACTGCCAGAGGAGCAGGGCTCCTGCTTCTCCCGGAGCTGAGCGACTGGCACTGCTTGTCCTTCATCTGCAGTTGTAAATCCTCCCTGTCTGGGACTTAGATGTGTAGAATTTCTTGGGGAAACAGGGAATCTCCTCACTTAAAAATGTTATTATCGGACAAAAAAAAAATTCATTAGCAAAGAACGGGATGACAAAAAGCCCAGAAAGGGGAGCTCTGTGGCACGCAGGGTTTGGGGGCCTGACCCCCAGTCATTTTTTTAAAGACATTTGGTTTTGTTTAGTCTGGCTTGGCACCAGCTCTTCTGCCTTCATGTCCATCACTGTTTCAACATGTAAATGCCCAAATATGGGTGAAGGAAACACCCTCAGTGTGAGTAGTGCAGGTTCCAGTACCAGTGTGTCTGACTGCACAGGCAGAGGTGATGGAAACTGTTATGCAGATGAGAGCACGTAAAAAGCAGTGAGGTTTCTGCAGAAGTAACTTCTGCACAGGCTTAAATAAAGAGCACTGCAGATCATACCTAAAATATTTTCTCCGTGTCTATGATTATGTTATTTCCATAGCAACTAATTATGCCATAAACCAAAGATCATGACTTCAGGTGGCATGTGAGCAGAAGGAGATGAGCCATTAAGAACTGAAGATCCTTTTCTTTTCATGCAAATATCCTTATTTATAAAGAAAAAAAAAAGAAAGGAAATGAAAAAAACCAACCCTGAAGTCTGATATATAAGTGAAATTGCTTGTGACTGGAATTATTTTTTTTCAAAGTTTTGTTAGAGGCATCAGTATATCTTTAAAGGAGTTGTAGGTACAACTGTGAATATCAAAAGATCTTTGTATTAGCTCAGGAAGTTCTCTAGAACATTCGACTTTCTCCTCCTGCCCATGCCATCCAGGCTGCTTTCTAGCAAACATAGCCTTGTACCGATGCTGAAATTGCTGGATGAGCAAGGACCTTGCAGGATCTTCTCATGGGTGTGATAAGTTTCAGGTTTCAGTGAAACATGCTCTGTTCTGCTTAACTTGTTAAAAAAATATATTCATATTTCTTTCTACAGTGAAAGGTTCTTGAGAGATCCTCAGCTTCCAGCCCCATGGTAATGCTTCTTGAGCTAGAGGTCCTGCTGCCCATCGTAGGACTGATGGTTGTTTGATTTACCTGTTTCTTAGGGGGCTTCTTTGGACACGTCTTGCTTTTGTTTCAGGAACTTATGGCTCCAAGCCTGACCAGCTTGTGCCTCTCTCAAAGCTTTTGGCAACACGTGACAGCACAGAGCAGGATTTAGGGAGGAAATTCTTTGGTTGCTGCTTCTTTGCTTTGCTTGGGTTGTCAGAATGGGGGTTGACAATGCAGGGATACTGCCACCAGGTTTCTCTGTTGCTTAGCCTATGGATGGAGATGCAGAGAGGTAATCACACAGCATGGGCTCAATGCCTAGGTCCTGCAGTCATCTTCATAGCATCGTAGGATGGTTTTGGTTGGAAGGGACCTTTAAAGGTCATCTTGTCCAACCCACCTGCACTGAACAGGGTCATCTGCAACTAGAGCAGGTTGCTCAGAGCCCCATCCAACCTGACCTGGAATAGTTCCAGGGATGGGGTGTCTACCACAGCTCTGCGCAACCTGGGCCAGGGTCTCACCTCCCTCAGCATCAAAAATTTCTTCGTTCTCTTCAGGCTAAATCTGCCTCTTTTAGTTTAAAACCATCACCCTTGTCCTGTCACAACAGACCCTGTTAAAAAATCCGTCCACATCTTTCTAGTAGACCTTCTTTATATATTGACAGGCTGCAATAAGGTCTCCCTGGAGCCTTCTCTTCTCCAGGCTGAGCAAGTCCAGCCCTCCCAGCAGAGGGGTTCCAGCCCTCCCAGCATTACTGGGGCTCCTCTGGCCCCGCTCCACCAGGTCCCTGTCTCTGCTGTGCTGAGCACTCCCGAGCTGGCCCCAGCACTG
>WTSP01016031.1:4769-21771 GCA_025331215.1 Actenoides lindsayi
CTGGTAGATTACTGAAAACACAAGAGAAAAAAAATTATGTGTTCCATCTATAAAGAATTCAGTGAAGCAACTTATGACACACAAAGTTCAAAATAAAAACTTTGAAAATAATACCTGTATTACTTTGAATCTTAAACAGGCAGCTGTCATTTGCAAATAATCTGTTTTACCAAAACTGCTTACATGTATATTGAGAGCAGAGATCAAAATTCCACTGCATTATTGACTAAATGCTATTAAATTATGTGCAGAACAAATATTATTAAATTCACTGCTATCATATGTGTTTAAGTTAGTTACAAAGTAAACTTGTGCTTTATACTTGCATATTTCCAGTTTTATGGGATAGTACAAATGTTACCTTGGAGATATCACAATTAGAACATCAGATCATGTGTCTTACTATCTCATAAACAGTCTAGTCCTAGAAGTGGTCTTTTAGTACCTGACATACATGGAAATGACTTGAAGTAAAAATGACCTTAAGAAATTATTTTCTGTAGATTTCATTCAAGAACAGCAGTGAGAATTAAGGTAAACCAGAGGATATTCACAGGGAATGACTGTCTTTATTGTTGCTAAAGCTTCCTAAATTGCAAATAAAACATCTAATGACAGTAGGGTATTAAAAAAAGTCCGTCATTAACATGCTATATAAACAAGTAGACTTGTGGTATATCCTAATGATTTATATGCAATCCTGGAGATTTCTTGCTATGCCTTTCTTCAGTAAGAAAAAGGTAAAGAAATAGAGACATTTTGAATGAAAGACAGTGGAAACATTGTTGATTAAAAGGTGGGGGGTGTCTTTCTCTCCTATGACATTATATTTTATCAGTCCTCACAGTTCAGATTTCACACTGCTGTGGAAAAACTTAGTCCATGTGAATTTATATCTTCTCACATAAGTGGAAAATTTTCTATAGGCATAACTCTGAGGGTAATCAGTGGTTAAATAGTTCCCTAGGTTGGGTGTTGAATTCATAAGATTTTTAACTTTGTGTGTTGACGCTGAAAATGAATTAAAGGAGCCAGATGTTGTAATAAATTTCCCCTGCTGCCAAACTCAGTGTAAAAAGACAAAAGTAGGTGATATGAAGTTTTCTGGACAGGAAAATTATTATGAGCCCTTTGAGGACAGCTTTATTGTTCCCTTGTGTCTGAAGGCTGAGACATCAGGAAGAATAATGGTGATGCTACCACTGAAGTAACTGATTAAATGGAAAAAATACATGTGTTAACAGTTTTACAAATATTGAGAATTTGAATTCATGTGAGGTTTATTTTGGTCTTTTGTTTGTTTGATTGGTTGGGTTTTTTTAATTATTACTTTTATGCTGATGATTATGCTACAGAAACGTCTCAAAAGTTTTCTGCTTTCCTAGAGCTGACAAGTTGATCTTGTTTCTTCTTCCTACCACAAAGTTAATTGGGAGGCTGGTTTAATCATGTTGTTTTTATAAAATTGGTTACTTAATTTCAAATTATATTGAAGAATGTAATGAAAATTCATTATCTATATGTAATGACTAAGGGTGAAAAAACCCTGAATTATCACAAAAAACTTCATTCGGAGATAAATGTACTGAAGATCATATTGATTACAGAAGCAAGACCTAATTTAAGTAAAATCCTCTATGCCTTGTTATAAACCAGCAATGTAGGGCATGTACTCACAAACAAATATCCCCATATGTACACACACACAACCTATCTAGCTGCCTATACAAGATATTAAGTGCATATATTTAATTATGATATAAAAAAGGCTGTGTCACAAACTTGAAAACAATTATGATCGCAATTCAAGTAAAAAGAAGTGCAAACTATAATATGAGTAATATGAATGTTGATCCTGGAACATTTCATCTTTTTGGGGGATTCATGAATGCAGAAATCTTTTGACTAACTGAAATGATTTTGGAGAAGATCTACATATCTGCCAAAAATACAGAAATAAAGTCTCTACAGTGAAATATTCTAGCAGCTCTGTTCATTAATTTTATCAGAGTTGTATATACAATACATGTTGATAAGAAATGAAAGAAGGAAAGTTATAAGAGACAAACACTGGAAAAATAAATTAGAAAAATTACTATGAGCAATAAGGATTTTTATAGAAATAAGGATACTTCGCCATTGAAAAAACTACCATAGGTATTAGTGAGATCACCTTCAGCAACAATTTAAACCTCTGCTTGGAAATTTTTCTGAAGGATAAGTTGTACTTGAAATGGTAAATAATCAAAGAAATTAACTGTAACATATTTTATAGAAGAAATCAGTCTAGATAGATCACAACTGCCCCCACCATCTTTATTATCTGTGAAACTATAAAAATTATTAAAGTACAAAAATCTGTTAATATTTTTTTTTAAATTGTTTGAGGTTCAAGGCAAACACATCTAAGTGTCTTTAAAAGTGACTTTCAAAAGAACAAATTGCAGTAAGATTTCTAGTATTCTAGAACTCTCTTTAGAACACATATAATGGTAACTCCTACAGGTAACAACTATTTTCATTACATGTCCTGTATGATAGGATTCAGGATTTAATAGGTAAGTACACTGATTCAAAATGGCAAATCCAATGTTCCTAGATACTTCCACTTATTTATTTTATTAAAGTAGTAACGAAATTGCCATGTAGAAAGAAATCAGCAAACATCCTCAGTGCAGGATTGATGGTGCAGCACTGTGCAGGTAACATCAAAGGAGATTTGTGATAAAAGCAATAGATCAGTTTGATTTACTTTTTTTTTTTTTTCTATACAAAAAAATTTGGTATCCCTTCTCAGTTGTGGAAGAGCAGGACATCTACATATGATAATAAAAAAGAAGTTAACTCAGCATTTCCTCCTTTTAAAAAAAAATAAAATTAGAGTATAGCCTGGAGTAGCACTATAATAAGGCATGGTATTCTGAAGGAAATGTTTCATCTCCTACCTGTAAGTCTCAAGGGGGTAAAAAATATTTCTCATGGCTGCTTTGCTTTGCTAGTACATTTGATGTTCCTACTCATCTTACCAGACTTTTTTCCTCTGTCACTGAACACCAGACACAACATCACAACTTTTTTTTTTTCTCCACAGGAGCACAAACCATAAAATACCCCATTAATTGGAGTAGAATAGGTTGAAGGTTATGAACAACAGATTTTTATGAACCTTTGCCATTAAGCCTCAATGGCGTAAAGGCTGATCAGTCCTTATATTGGATCTCTGTAACCATTCCTAGATTTTGTACTTTAAAAGGCTTGCAAAAAACCCTCACCAAACCCCCAAAAACATGAAAAGGAGAGAGATCCCAAAAGAGAGACACAAAGGCTTTCATTCATTTGGATTATCAGGATGAGAAAGTGGTTTTATTAAATGAAAGTTATTTCACAAAGCAAAAATATAAAATACTACAAGGGCAATAACTTATTGATAAAAGACGTACTGGGAATATGGAAGACAGACAAATTCAAGTACAAAAGAAGATGCTCATGTTAGTGGTAATGAACCACTGGAACAAAGTACCAGGGAGACTAGAGGATTCTTTACAGGCTGCTGTTGCAACAAAAAGTTTCAGGATTTTTGGCAGATACTTGGAGTTAACAATTTTTTAAACTAGAAGATGCCCATAAGGTGACCTATCTTGACCTTGCACATAGTATGGAGTGTTTTGTATTAATCTCTCTTTGGAATGGATCATAGTTTTACTTTAAAAAAAAATAAATAAAAAATTCTAAAAAAGAGTTATTCCGATTTCTAATGATGTCATGTAACTGTGGTAAATTGCTCTAATGGGTGCTCTCCTTCACAGCTGATTCCTAAAGTAGTGCTGTTTTATCGCAACTGTTTGGATTTATATATGTGCAGGCATGATAGAGTGGTGGGGCTAGTATTCAGATAAATTGCTGGCAAACATTTGGATTTCTTATATAGCGCTGTGTGCTTGATTTTTATAGATAAACCATATCATCCGAACAATACAAAGTAAGTTAATTCAGAAAAAATCCTACTCCTTTGTCCCCATCAATAAACCAAATACATACTTTTTTCTAAGGACAGAGAATACTGTTTAAGTACCAAGCCATAAAAATACTACACCAAAAGAGAAAATTCTTGAAAGTACTTTTGTAATCTGGAAAAAAAGAACCTTACATGGCTATAAATCTCCCCTTTGATTGGCTTAAGAAAATATATGTCTTTTTATAGAATCATAGAATTGTTGTGGTTGGAAAAGACCTTTAAGATCATCAAGGCCAACCATTAACCCAGCACTGCCAGGTCACTACTAAACCATGCCACTAAGTGCCACACTTACACATCTTTGAAATACCTCCATGTATGGTGGCTCAACCACTTCCCTGAGCAGCCTGTTCCAGTGCTTATCAGCCCTTTCTAGGTAGATTTCTTAATATCCAACCTAAACATCCCCTGGTGCAACTTGAGGCCATTTCCTCTCATTCTATTGCTTGTTACTTGGGAGAACAAACTGAGCCCCATATTCTACAACCTCCTTTCATGTAGATGTAGAGAGCAATAACGTAGAGAGCCTTCTTTTCTCCACATTTAATAAACCCTGCTCTCTCAGCTGCTTCTCATAAGGCTTGTTCTCTAGACCTTCCACCAGCCTTTTTGCCCTTCTTGGACACACTCCAACATCTCAATGGCCTTCTTGTAGTGAAGGACCCAAAACTGAACACAATATTTGAGGTGTGGCCTCACCAGTGACAAGTAAAGGGGGATGATCACTTTCCTACTCCTGCTGGCCACACTATTTCTGATGCAAGCCAGGATGGTGTTGGCCTTCTTGGCCACTTGGGCACACTGCTGGCTCATGTTCAGCTGGCTGATGACCAACACCTCCAGGTCCTTTTCTGTCATGCAGCTTTCCAGCCACTCTTCCCCAGCCTGTAGCGTTGCATGTAGTTGTTATGATTCAAGTGAAGGACCCATTTCTTGGCCTTATTGAACATCCTACCCTTGGCCTTAGCCCATCAATCAAGCCTGTCCAGATCATTCTGTAGAGTCTCCCTACCTTCAAGCAGATCAACACTCCCACCCAACATGCTGTTGTCTGCAAACTTACTGAAGGTGCCCTCAATCCCCTCATCCAGAACATTGATAGAGACATTAAAGAGAACAGGTCCCAGTACTGAGCCCTAGGGAACACCACTTGTGACTGGCCTCCAACTGGATTTAGCTCCATTCACCATCACTCTCTGGGCCCAGACATCTAAACAGTTTTTATACAGCAAAGTGTGCACCCATGTAATCCCTGAGCAGTCAAAGATGTTTATGCATCATTCTCTCAGCCGAATTATCAGCCTCTAATAAAGACCCAGATGCATGTTCTCCAGACAGCATATTGACAATGGTGGTAAAATGTCATGTGAGAAGTCTTCTGTACGTAGGAAAGTTTAGGCAACACAGCCCTTCACTAAAGGATCAACATTCTTCCTGTTAGAGCAAACATAAATAGGCCATCCTTTTGTTATTCCTAAGCTATCACTAAATTTGTGCTCTGATCAAATTTTCCCTTTCTGTAAGAGAGGGCTTGATGCAAATTCTTTAACTTTTTCTTCACTCAAAAATTGACTGCTGTGAAACTTAGATACTGTAAGACTGCTTGACTACCTGCAGAGTGTGAATTGAAACCTATGCCATTCAGATTGAAGTCCCAAAATATAATCAGTTCTTTTCCTCCTATACATCATAGAAAAAGGTTTGAGAAACCAGCATCCTGTTCTCTAGTGTGATTTGGCGTTTTGTAGCAGACACCATCTAACATTGACTATTTTATACTTCATATATTAGAATACACAAATATTCAAGGCGATTCCTTCTGAGCTATCATTGATTTGGAAACAGATAATGTCATATCTGAATGGGTCTCCCAATCAGTTCTTTTTAAAGAGTTCATAGCTATTGGTTTTTAACAAGTCACACAGATCATGTCTTCAAGTTCTAATACCACCAAATAGGCCATATATGTGTTCCTAAGTGAGAAATTCCAGTGCATCTTTTATCCAGGATCATGGCTTCTAGTGAATAGACATTTAAATATTGGGGTTTTATTAATAATTTTGTGCCCTTTGGCAACTATTTTTATTCTCAATGCCTTGAATCTGTTCCTATGTTCCTTTATTTAACACAAAACAAGTAATGGTTTGTTCAAACACGAGTTTACTGGCTTCATTGAAAAGGAAACAGATGAAATGTAATAGTTTCTGATGCACATGTAGCATCTAATGATCTCTTTCTATCATGACCTCTGTAAATAACTAGAGTAATAGCCACGCATTTTCTATTCAGAGAGTTAATCAAATTTGCCTTTCACTCAGCCCCTCACTGTTGCTACTTCCTGTGGCTTGAGTGAATTTTTCTTGACGTTTAAGTTAGTTATAGTGAAAACTGTTTGCTTACATTTCCTCTGAGTTTTTAATGTTATTTTAACATTCTAAATTTACTCTGTGTCCTGTGTTGCAGTCCTCACTGAGAACTCCTACTAGCACAAATGTGGGTATGCAGAGATTTTGAGAGTCCCATCTTTCATGAGAAACATCCTTGTTAAGACAGTGAAAGCAAAAATTCCGTTAGATGAAGAGAGCAACAGCCAGCCATCTGGCCATGTGGATGAAGGATGCTGGAATCAGAGGACAGGGATGAGGGGTCTGCTGCCTCTATTTCTATAAAACCTAAGACAGGAAAAGTTGCTTTATGGCTTTCAGGTGTAGTCTTCCATCACAACTATTTTATAAAAACTCTTAGTCAGAAAGTTATATATATATATATAAATTACAAAATAAATTCCTAGCTCCTAGCAATTTAGTATAATACAGAAATTTAAGCAATATATATGATGAAATAAACCATTGACAATACATATTCCCTGTCCATTAATCCTCACAGACATTTTTTTAAAAACCTCCATGATTTGTTCCAGAAACTTAGTAAATAGGGGACATTAGTGACTTTCACCTTAGTGTTTATTTACTGTAAACATTAAATGCTATTAATACAAGCTATGAATTCAAAAGTTCAATTTTTTTGAGAAAAAAACCTTCTTTGAACTTCAACATTTTTCTGTTTTGACAGCACTGACCTTTATGAAACAAAGCAACTTCATTAAAATTAAATATTTTGGACGTTATACTCACGGAGAAGAGAGCCTGATTTGCCAAGGAAAAAGCACTTTTGATTTCAGGTCTTTGTTGGTGGTGATCATTTTGTGCTGTTGATGAATTAAATGTAAGGTCTGAGTGAGAAGAGATCCCAAACACTGGAATGTATATCATAGAATCACAGAATGGTTTGGGTTGGAAGAGACCTTAAAGGTCATCTAGTTCCAAGCCCCCTGCCATGGGCAGGGGCTCAGTGTCTAAGTGGAGAGCAGTGATGAGTATCTCAGGGATTTGTAATGGGACTGATGCTGTTTAATATCTTCACTGATGACATGGACAGTGGGATTGAGTACACCTCAGCAGTTTTGCTGATGACACCGAGCTGTGTGGTGTGGTTGACATGCTGTAGGGAAGGGATACCATCCAGAGGGACCTTGACAGGCTTGAAAGGTGGGCCTGTGTGAACCTCATGAAGTTCCTCCTGGTATCTGTACCAAGGCACATGAAAAATAACGATGTGAACAGTGACAGTCAACATGGTTTCACTAAAGGCAAATCATGCCTGACTAATTTGGTGTTCTTCTATGACGGAGTTACAACTCCGGTTGATATGAGAAGAACAACTGATGTACCTGGACTTGTGCAAAGCATGTGACATTGTTCCACATAATATCCTTGTCTCTAAGATGGAGAGACATGGACTTGATGATGGACCACCTGGTAGATAAGGAACTCGCTAGAAGGTCACACTCAAAGAGTTGTGATCAATGGCTTGATGTCCAGGTGGAGAGCAGTGATAAGTGGAGTTCCTCAGGGATCTGTTCTGGGTCCAGTGCTGTTCAATGTCTTTGTCAGCAACATGGACAATGGCATTGAGTGCACCCTCAGCAAGTTTGCTGATGACACCAAGTTGTGTCACGTGGTGGACTCATTTGAGGGAAGGGATGTAATCCAGAGGGACCTTGACAGGCTTGAGAAATGGGCCAATGCAAACTGCATGAGGTTCAACAATTTAAAGTGCAAGGTCCTGCATCTGGGCTGGGCCAATCCCAGGCACAATTACAAACTGGGTACAGAGTGAGTTGAGAGTAGCCCTGAGGAGGACTTGGGGATGTTGATTGATGAGAAACTCAGCATGAGCTGGCAGTGTGCTCATGCAGCTCAGAAGGTGAACCATATCCTAGGATGCATCAAAAGGAGTGTGGCCAGCAGATCAAGAGAGGTGATTCTCCCCCTTTACTCTGCTCTTGTGACACCCCACCTTGAATACTGTGTCCAGTTTTGGTGTCCCCACCATAAGAGGGACATAAATCTTTTGGAACAAGTCCAGAAGAGGGCCACAAAGATGATCCAGCAGCTGGATCACCTCTGCTATGAGGACAGGCTGAGAAAGCTGAGATTGTTCAGCCTGAAGAAGGGAAGACTTCGGGGGGAACATTATAACTGCCTTCCAATACCTGAAGGTAGCCAACAAGAAGGCTGGAGAGGGACTCCTCACAAGAGTGTCCAGCGATAGGATGAGGGAAACAGCTTTGAACTGAGGGAAAATAGGTTTAGATTGGATCTTAGGAAAAAGTTCTTCAGTACGACGGTGGTGACACTCTGGAATAGATTGCCCAGAGGGGTTTTGGATGTCTCCTCCCTGGGGGTATTCAAGGCCAGGTTGGTTGAGGCCTTGAGCAACCTAGTCTAGTTGAGAGACGTGCCTGCCCATGGCAGGGAGGTTGGATTGGATGATCTCTAAGGTCCCTTCCAGCCTAAACCATTCTATGATTCTATGATTCAACAAAACCAAGTGCAAGGTCCTGCACATAAGTCAAGGCAGTCACAAGCACAAATACAGGCTGGGTGATGAGTGGATAGACAGTAGCCCTGTGAAGAAGGTCTTGGAGCTGCTGGTGGATGAATAACTGGATATGAGCCAACAGTGATCACTCACAGACCAGAAAGCAAATTGTGTTCTGGGATGCATCAAAAGAAGCATGGCCAGCAGGTCAAGGGAGTGATTCTGCCCCTTTACTCTGCTCTTGCAAGACACCACCAGGAGTATTGTGTTCAGCTATGTGGCCCCCAGCATGAGCAAGAAATGGACCTGCTCGAGCAGGTCCAGAGGAGGGCCACGAAGGTGATCAAGGGGCTGGAGCACCTTCCCTATGAAGACATGCTGAGAGAGTTTGGGTTGTTTAGCCTAGGGAAGAGAAGGTTCCAGGGAGACCTTATTGCAGCTTTTCAGTAATTTAAAGGGGTCCTACAGGAAAGATCATGAGGGACTCTTTATTAGGGAGTGCAGTGATAAGACAAGGAGTAATGGTTGTTCCCAGCACTGGTGAACCACCGCTGGGTCTAGTAAGAAAGTCAATAACCTGTGGCAAGGTCTACATCCTGTACTTCACAGCAGCAGTCAGGAACTACTGCTGCATTGTGTTTTGTGGATCTTTCCCAGGGAGTAAAATCATGTGTGTCACTTACCAACTTGTCTCCATTGCTGTGCTTGCCCACTGTCAAGGTTGGCCTGTGGATCATCTTTCCTCTGTGTTTGTAGCCCTCTGCATGCTGCACGCTAGATCTTCCAGCTCAAGCATGGAGCCCACAGGTACAGAGACTGTGGCTTTTCATGGTTTCTTACGAAATTGTCTTCTGTCACTCAGTCTCTGTCCTACTTTTTCTACATCGTATATGGACCATAAAGTCTCTGGCAAGGGTCTGAATAGGAGAGGGGTAGAAGCTTGCAAGCAATGTTCAGGGTCCTCTCAAGAAACTGCCTGCTGGGATGGTCAGAGTCACAAGCCAGAGCAGCTCACTGATTCAAAGAGAAGGACAGATAAACAGAAAAAATGTTGCCTGCTGAGGTCATGCCTGCCATGTTTTGATGGGTCTGAGTATACCTGAGATTAGTATGTCTGGAGTCATCTTGAAGTTATCCACATACATGTACAGACACAATGGTGATGACTGCAAGGCACTGATGCACAGATCTGCAATGATTAACTGATTGTGTGTGTGTGAATGTGTCTGCATAGGTGGGAGGATAATTTCAGGGGCCAAAAGGTCACCTCCAAGCCCTTTCCCAAAGACAAAGTGTATTCTACAGGAACAGAAATATGTGTTTGGAAACAAGTAATTTAGTGAGCTTCACCCAGGAAACTTGTGAGTACCTCCAGTGACACTGTTATTTGTTAGTGCTTTCTCCCTTTCCCTGCAAAACTCCAGGCTTTGAGTATGAGGAGGGGGACTGAAGTTATTTGCAAGCGCTTAGCACCAGGGAAGCTAAGAAGTATGAAAAGGCAGAAAAGGTGAAAGATACAGAATAGATTGCTATCTGCAAGCATTTCAGCACACTGTCTATTAAATGACTCACAAGAGCGCAACATAACCAGAAAACATTCTTGCTCAGGTCCAAAGCTGTAGACACTTTTAACATCCATGCAATGTTATATGCTAATCAAATATTCCCAGAGGGAGAGTTCAAGGATTTATCTAAGGTCTAAGTGAACTAGAGATTTTTTGTTGTTGTTATTGTTGGGGTTTTTTTGTGTGTGTGTGGATGGAAAACATTTAGGACACTCTTTGGAGTTCAAGAGCATAGACTCTGTAGATATAGTCAGAAGTCCATTAAAACTGATTGCACACAAAGTGTTCTTTTGGAATATACCCTGAGGCAGAACTACTCAGACAATGGGAAGGAAGCTAAACACAGGTCATATTCTTTGGATCTTAAAGTTAAGCAAAATATCCTTATAGTGTCATTATGTGTTCACAGAAATAAAGAAAACAAAAATGCAGATTACTGCTCCTTATCATCCTTCAAGTCTGTGCTACAATGGGTTGTTTTACTAGAAACAGAACAAATGACCACTGAAGTCATTAAAAAGGAAAAAAAAAAAAAGGATAGTTCAACAAAATACATAAATAGGAATCCTTATGTTAGCCCTTTCTCCTGCTTATCAAGCACCTTTGCTCTCCTATCCACTAATTCTACACTGACTACTTTAAACGATGAAGATATTAAAGACAACACCACGTGGATCTTTCTCTCACATAAGCACATATCTCATTGGATTATCAGGGTTTGGATTTATTTGCTGCATCTGTAACAGATTAAATGTACCAGCCTGTCCTCTGGATTTAAGCCTGGGACAGAATGGTCTGCATCTGTTCTTACCTTCTAAGGTGAAATGCCCATGTCCAAACTCCCTGTTTGGAAGTTTCCTCGATCAAACTCCTACATGGCATCAGGGAACTGTTTGCTGCCATGTAAAACTGAGCCAGGCATGTCTAACACTTTAATGGTGTAGGTGATTGCATGCTAGTACTCATTCTCCAGTGTTAAATACAGGGGTAGAGGTGTGCCTTTCAAGTCAGCTAACAGACCAGGCTCTGCTGCCTCTTCTTGTCTGCTTGAAGGAGATATGGAGCTTTTGCTGAGTCTGGGCCATCACTGACACAGAAGAGGACATCATGAAGGCTGAATTTCTGCTGTGTGGATAATCACTTTAGACTGTACAGACTAGTACTAATGTATTAGTGGACTTGAGTACCAATGTCTAGCTCTTTCTGTTGTACTTCCAAAGTTGCCTCAGAAACAAGAATACATTTATATTTTGTGCTTGTTATAATTTCACTTTTGTTTTGTTTTGTCTTCATATGACTCATGAGCTCTCGGGCCAGGACTCACCTTCTTGAATATATGGAGAGACATCTAGCAGGTCAGGGTCCAGCTGCCTTTCCGATTACTCAAGAAATTCTGTCTGTTGGATGGAGAAGCAAATGCCTCCTTAGACCTCTTATCCTTATCTTTTTTGTCTGAACATTCACCAGGGATTTTTTCTTTCCTTGAATAAGGATAACAAGCTTCAAAACCACCTCTGTTTCTAAACTGAAGAGTAGCTGGCAATGAACGGCTTTCCCCACAAATTTCAGTTGTGCTAAGGGTCTGAAACAGAGGATTACCAGGAGGAAAACTGAAGAAGTAAATGAACAAATTTGTTTGAGCAGTGTAAAAAATGGTTTATGAATATCATTATCCTTGTCTTTGAGATTAAAGTGTCAGCTTTTACTTTTCTTAATGTACAGATAACTCTAATTAGAATTTTGTTTACTGTGGTTTTCTATCCACATTCCACCACTTCTGGGAGATGATAAAGATGTTTTAAAAATAATTGAAATTTCTGAGCTGGCCAGGACACCTTAATCAAGAAACTCACTCCTCCTCCCTTAACATCAGAAAGATTAATTTTTATTAGTCAAATATGTCATCACTGTTAAATGTTCAGCCTTCCGTACATACAGATGATGCGGAAAACACTATGCTAGAAAATGCTCTGACAGAATAAAGATGTCCAAGTGAAAGAACCTCTTTAATTTAAAACATGGATATCATATCAACTCTATATGCAGACTGACAAAAGCTTAGAGCACAAAAATCATAAATATTAGGTGTCTATCTTGAAGACATCTATAATTGAAGTAGTGATCTGCAAAGAACTTTCAAGACTGCTGGGGTGTGAGTCATCTTTTTGGTTTTAGGTGAGTTTTTTTAAAATCTAGATTATGTTTTCCTATGCTCACTATAAAGGAATTTAGGTCACTAAATCAAATGGAGATGTCTGTCTGATGACTGTCTGAGACTGTCTGTCTGTCACTGAATACTGGAACAAAATCCATTTTCTCTTTCCAACATTATTCAAATTGCCAGTATTCATGTCTTTAAAAAAGTTCCTGTAAAAGCATCAGATACTATTATATTAACATTATCTGTTAATGCTTTATAGGATCTTTAAGCAATGGTCCTAGTCCATTTAATAGCATGGAGACCAGAAAAAAAAAATATTATTAAAATGAGGAGACTCAAAGTAGCAAACCCACTTTTCCTGAAAAAACTTTCACTTTTCCTGAAAAAAAAAAAAAAGGAAACTTTGCAACTGTAATATTTCTTTTTTTTTTTTTATCTTATTTTCAAATTTTTGAAATATGAGAACAAGTAAATCATTTTCTGCAACTGTAGTAAAGTAGCATTACTTATTGCAAAAATGTTTCTATTCCCTGACATAAGGAGTATTCTTTCATAAAAAAGGGTTCCTTAATAGTATGCATTTACTCTAGCCTTTTGGTTTTAAGCATTACTCTATTTTTGAAGGGAAAGCACATAAGCCTCCATTCCCTGCTCGTTGGTTTGGTTCACACACCAACTGATGCACACAAAGTAATCTCAATTCACATGCATGATAAGGACCTCCCAGGAAGCCATATTATATCTGCTCTGAAATAAAACCTGTGGAGCTCATTGGGCCTTAGCTGCAAAGGCTTCGATATACTGGTACGCTCCTATTCCAGTGAATTCCTTCCCACTGTGGACATACCGGGCAGGGGTGGGGGTCAAGGTTGCTTTTGTTTTGTTTTGTTTATTTAAGTAAGGAGTTACCACCATAATGACAGATTTTGCAAAATTATTCTGGTGAGTTACCATAGTAATAAACTGTGTTACAAAACTAGGAGATTTTTTGTCAGTTTGTATCTCGGGTAGACTAAATATTATCCTCTTGCAAACTTCATTGGAAGTCTGACTGATACATTGGAACAATTTATAGTCATAAAAACAGTATGCTGTTTATAGTTTTACAGCCTTGGAATAGTACACTTGTTTAAACTTTGGTCGTAGATGTTTTGATTTGCTCAATAATTAAGATGAAACAGTATTTTGAGTAACAGATGCATGTGTAGAACTGTATAAATTAGCTGCTTTATTACACTGGTAATGCAACTAGCACCACATTTTCGTATTCCATAAATACAGAGAAGACAATAAGTTCATACAGCCAAGGGGGTTTAAAGGTGTATCTACCTTCATTGTTGCATTTCATTCTAAATAATCTGAAAGATGAGAGATTTCACATTTCAGAAGAAATTATTAATACAAACTAATGCAATTAGTAATGTTCTACACTTTATATTTATTTGACATCTACATCATACCAAATGTTCTATTTTTAATTTTTTAAAAAATATGATTATAGCATTCATCCTTCATTAATATTAACTTGCTTCTCTCATCTTAGTTCTGTTACTGTTAATATTTGGAATGAGACAGCACTTCTCTCAGGGAAATTAAAACTTGGAATAAAAAGACCAGTTCAGACAGCACTAGTCTTTTTATACTAGATAACATCAAATAGCAGCATTTTGGCTGAGAGTGGCTTCAGATGACTTTCATGGCCAGAGTGGCTGCTAAAACAAAACCTTTTTCAGGTGATTAATTTCAATTAATTTCATACAGCATGAAGATCTGAGATAGCTTTCAGCATCAGTTGATTTCTAGGCTTCCAGTAAGCAAAGGAACTGTTTGCTTTGGAGTGGTTGTTGTGTTTGTTTGAGTTTGTGTTGGGTTTTGTTTTTTGTTTGTTTGTCTGGGTTTTTTTGTGCATTTTTTTTTAGTTTGTTTGGGTTTTGTTTGTTTGGTTTTGATTTTGTTTTTGATTTTGTTTGTTTGTTTGTTTTGTGTGGGGTTTTGTTTGATTCTTTTGGATCATTTTGAGAGGTATACACGCGCAATTGGTACATCTCAATTTTCCTTAACCATAAAGTCGATAGTGCTACCACTGAAGTCTATGGTAAAAATTTCATTAAAGTAAAATTTCCTTTAAGACATTTTGGTAAAGGATGTGAAGAAAAATTCCACAATAAAATTATACCAAAGAGCATATGTAATTCTATGGACAATAGAGGATTTTATCATATATCATCTATTTAAAATTAAACATGTTTGGTCACTACCTAGATAGTAACTCTACATTACAAAGCAAGCTTGACTGTCTAGAGCTCCTCTCTACCTCCCTTTCAAAATTTACATAAGCAACATAGCCAGATCTCTTTCTTACAGTATTGCTTACTATTTGTGTAAGTGTTCATTTTGCATAAAACTCAGATAATAGTAACTTTATTATTGATGAGAAGGCTTTGCAAAGCAGATTGCCCATTATATGAAGAACTGAATAAAAGGAGGAAGTCTCTCAGTAGAGGGACTCTTTCTCAAATGCTATATTGAAATCATTGCCATTATATCACGGAAATATATAAAAGCAAGAGTATTCAAAAATCCTCATCAGAATGACCTCCTTTTCTGACATCAGTGTGTACTTTACCACTGACTTCAACAGAAGCAATTATATTCACAAAGAGATTCACCTACTCAACCTTCAACATCTACTATATAAACATCTGTAATGAGTCCTGTTACTGTAGAGTCCATTGGTAGGAAAAGACCTTCAAGGTCATCAAGTTCAACCATAAATCTAACACTACCACTAAACCATGGCCCTAAGCACCACATCTACTCATCTTTTAAATACCTTTGGGAATGGTGACTCAACCACTTCCCTGAGTAGCCTGTTCCAATGTTGAATAACACTTTCAGAGAAGAAGCTTTCCCTAATACCCAACTTAAACCTCTCCTGGTGCAACTTGAGGTCATTTTGTGTCATCCTATCACTTGTTACTTGGGAAAAGAGACTGAGCCCCACCTCGCTACAATCTCCTTTCACATAGATGTAGAGAACAATAAGGTCTCCCCACAGCCTTGTTTTCTCCGGACTAAATAACCCCAGTTCCCACAGTTGCTCCTCATAAGACTTTTTCTCTACACCTTTCATCAGCTTTGTTAACCTTCTTTGGACACACACAATTACCTCAATGGCCTTCTTTCTTGCACACTATTTCTGATACAAGCCAGGATGCTGTTTGCCACCTTGGCCACCTAGGCACACTGCTGGTTCATATTTAGCAGGGTGTCGACCAGCACCCCCAGGTCTTTTTCCACCAGTCAGCTTTCCAGACACACTTCCCAAGCCTGTAGCGTTGCCTGGGGTTGTTGTGACCTAAGTACAGGACACAACACTTGGCCTTGTTGAACCTGATACAGTTGTCCTCAGACCATTGATCCAACCTGTTCAGATCCCTCTCTACAGCCTTCCCACACACAATCAGATCAACACTCCCACCCAACATGGTGTTATCTGCAAACTTACTGAAGGTGCCCTCAGTCCCTTCATTTGGATTATTGATAAAGACATTAAAGAGAGCATGCCCCAATACTGAGCCCTGGGGAACACCACTTGTGACTGGCTGCTCTCTCAATTCAATTCCATTCGCCACCACTCTCTGGGCCCAGTCATCCACACATTTTTTTATCCAGTTAAGTGTATGCCTGTTCAAGCCATGAGTAGCCAATTTCTCCAGCAGAATGCTGTAGGAAATGGTGTGAAAGTATTTACTGTCAAGTCAAGGTAGACAACATCCACAGACCCTCCCTCATCAACTAAGCAGGTCATCTTGTCATAGGAGGAGATCACTTTAGTCTATCAGGACCTGCTTTTCATAAACCCATGCTGACTGTGCTTCATCAGCTGGTTGTCCTGTATGTGCTGTTTGATGGCACTCATGATGATCTGCTCCATAACCTTTCCTGTCACCACAGGCATACTGACAGGCTTGTAGTTCTCCAGATCCTCCTTGTGGACCTTCTTGTAAATGCATATCACATTTGCTAAACTCCAGTCAACTAGGATCTCCTTGATTTAGCCAGGACTTCTGGATTGAAGTTTTTCCAGGAGAATTCTGTGGGAAACAGTGTCAGCATTCAGTCCCATTACAAGCAATGGAGAAATAGAAACCTACTAGAGAGTAATTTGATGTATGATAGACTTCTCTTTTGGGATAGGTGGAACTGCCCTGTGTCCTGGTTTGAGTGAGAACAGAACAGTTCTGTTCAGTGGTTTTACTTTTCAGCTCAGTTCTTTTAATTAACTGCACTTTCTGACGTTAGCAGCCTGTTCTCACAGACAGTGTCTGCTTCTAGCAGTGATAACACCTCATGTTTAGAGTTACTACCAAGGAT
>WTSP01016031.1:38191-122452 GCA_025331215.1 Actenoides lindsayi
GGGGGGGAGAACACACACAGGGACACGACACGGGGACACGACACAGGGACACGACACGGGGACGGGACCCCGTGCGCGCCCCCGCGGCAGCCGGCCTCTGCTCCGGCCCGGCCCCGCAACCCCCCCGGCCCCGTCTCTCCCCCCCCTCCCCTCACATGCGCGGTCACATGTGGGGTGGGGAGGGGGCCTCGGCGGCACCCGCTCCTCCGACCGGTCACACCAGCTCGTTCGATCGCCTCGCCGGGCAAAGGCGATTACAGCAGCCCGGGAGATGGAGAAGAAGAAAGGTAGCACCCTGCGCCTCGCATTCGCCCCGGCTACCGGATGCTGACCCCCGGTTATCCCGGGGGAACGCAGCCCGCACGGCACGGCACGGCTCGGCTTGCTGCCCTGCCAGAAAACAGCCGCCTACACACACCTCGGGCACCTCCGCCCTAGCGCAGCATCTGTGCCCAGGTCTGGGACCCGGCCAGCCCGGCCCCGGCCGGGTCAGCTGCTCTCGCACCGCCCGCTTGCAACCCTGGCCCGGCTTTGGCCCCGATCCTGCTTGTCGCACCAGGTGTCACCCCCCTGGAGGGATTTCCCCCAGACAAAGCAGGCGTTGTGTAATGATGGAGGTACCTTAGCTGGTGGGGATCAGAATCCCGCTACTCCTCCCCCTGCCAAAGAGGAGGGCTAGATCCACTTCAGCCAAGTGGGCTCCTACTGGTGTCCCCATCTGCAGGTGGGGATTGCTAAATGTAACAGTCAGAGGTCACAGCTGAGGTCTGGGAGGAGGGCGAGGTTAGCACACATCTCAACGTTGGTCTCACACCAACACCCAGCTCGCTAACTTGGAAGCTGCTAAAGACCCTGCCCGCGCTCAGCATCAGTGCCCGTGTAACACAGGCAGGTCTGTAGAGGAGGCCACTACTACAGACACATCCCTTCTGCTTTGTCTTTTCACTCTTGGGTTACTGAGTTTTGGAGCCACCTTGGCCCAGAATTCTTCCTTCAGGACAAGAGGCATTGCAAGTGAAGTTGGCCAAGGCTCAGTGTGACTGCAGGAGTGACTCTCCCCACGTACTCCAGCACTTCAGCACATTTGAAAAAAGCAGGCTTTTTCTCAATAGAAGCCAACTTCAGAACAAGAATTTATGTAGATAATCCAAAACCAAGCTTCCTAAATCAGTGTTTGTTAAAGACTTCATACCGGTTTTTGTTTTTTTTTTTTTCAACAAATCTTTCATTCACAAAGCCCAGGAGCGCACTGCTCGCTTGATTTAAGGAGGAGAGAATTGGCACCCTGCCAGCCACTAGGGTTCTGCACTGTCATACGCAAAGTCCTGCTTCCACTTTCAGAGAGACCTTCTTTGAAGGTGAGTCATTCGGTCCTCTGGAGAGAAGCCCAAAACAGGAGCTGGCTTGTGATACTTGAAAATACCCTCTGCTGCACTGACACGTGTCCACATCACCGGGCAGCAGACTCAGGGCAGAAAGCAATGCTGTATTCAAGTAGCCCATCAGAAAGGAGATCAGTTCTCTTCCCTTGCCCTTCAGCAACCCTCCTCATAACAGAAGAATCTAGAATGAACTAAGTCCTGGGCCCAAACACAGCGTTCACCAAGTCAGACACAAGCATTAGGGCAATGTATCCACCAATTTCAGGACAAAAAAAAAAGAAAGACAGTTTCCCCAGGGTGGCTCTTGCTCAAGTCAGATGGGCACTGTGACTTGTTTTAGCTGCACATGTGCTCTTCTAGCAAGAACGTGTCTGAAAGAGCCCCTTTGTGCACTGCTGCAGCTGCACGGCGGCTGGTTTGCCACCTCCTGTGGCTTTGGAGGCCCCTGCTGGAAGATGGAGATGTACGTGCACGCCTTAGTCTGGGGCAATAAAGCAGCTACTTTTCAGCTGGCAGAGCTGCAGTGGGAAATTAATAGTTCAGAGTCGTGCAGAGGGCTTGCGAAAACACTTCTAATTTACTCTGATTTTACTACCTCGTGGTTCTTGTGAGCGGCAGAGCCCCAGCTGGCTCAGTAGTAAAATCACACTACATAGGGCTTAGTAGCAAAACAGACAGATAGTGATCAAAGTACTGAATTTAAGACACAGGAGCCATGAACTGTTGGCTAGTTCAAAAGAAAACATTAGTGCTGCAATGCTTCCTTTCCTGCTCCCAAATAAAGTCTTTCTTCAGCTAAAAATCAGAACGCAACAGAGAAAAGGAAAAAGTATGTACAAAAATAGGAGAGAAATGATTTTTAAAAATAGAGATAATTGTGGTTTTTTTCCAGTTTTAATTAAAGTATGTATATAGTTGACTTATAGCTGTAGTTGACTTCTTTTTTTAAAGAAAAGGAAGTAAAAGACCCATGTTCAGTTTATCTGGTAGGCTACCATTTGCTACTGAGTTAAAACAGGCTCTTTCTCTATCCTAGGTATGGAAATAATCTGTTTATATAAACAGCTTCATTTAAGTCAAGTGACTTTCTTCAGACCACACTCCAGAAAGCAAATCCTTTTAAACCAACCTCACAGAGCATCAGGTAGGACTCCTGAAGCAGCCACTTCATCTGCCTCCTCCTCGTCCTAGCTCCACACGTGTGTTCAGCGTGCTCAACGCAGCCAGCACTGCTCTCATTGGACTCCCTTTGCTTTGGCTGTGTGGCACAGCAGGTTATTTGCACACAGAGGCACAAATAGGTAGCACTTTGCCTAGACTTCAATACAAATTCCTGTTTTCTGACTAAGCACACCACAGCCCAAAGTAATCTCCTGAACTTGTTACCATGGCTTGGGGGGGGGTTGGTATTCCCCCCCCCCCCACAGCACCAGAAGAAAAATCCAAACTGAAATAATAAAAATCTGAGTTTTTCCCATGCAGGATGTTATTCACTGTAAAAATACTTGAATGTGAAGAAAAAGAAGAAAAGGACAGCTTAAACCGTTCAACTTTCATCTTTCAAAATGCCCCTTCTATGTCCTTATGGTCAGCTTTATTGTTAGAATTAAAATGACTACGCGAACGAAATGCTAGCAACAACCAGGACAAATTTAATAAAGAGTGTGACATATAACCAGAACAATCCTCTGTGCCATCCAGGGTAAATTTACTGACCATCACTCACTTTATTGCTAGCAGTGAATTACCACTGCTATTTCCTCTGCCTCACAAAAGCAATGGTTAATACAAGGTCTCTTCACAAAATCAAGGGATCTCAGGCTGCACAGTCTGTTCTGCAGCAACATTTCTAGCCCCTTTGGAAAAAGCTGCCCGGACTAGCAAAAGAGGAAGAATTTCCCAACAATGTGCAGGGCTTCTAAGCATTTGTTTAAATGCAAAGATTTTCAGAGAGCCGCAGTCAAATAGTTGTATATTTAGAAGAGATTGGTTTCCTAAAGGCCTAAACTGCACCCAGTAGAGTGGCTTGAGAGGAACCCTAGAGCTGAGAACGTCTAGTTGGTCACAGATGATAAAACACCTAGATCATGCAAAGCTCGACCCAGTCCCCTGGAGTCAGTAAGAAGTCTTCATACTGGAAAACCCAAGAGTCAAGGTGATGAAAATTTTTTTGGCACCTGAGAGACTGGCATCCAGCCCCATGGGATGTGGGACTAATGGGACAGAAAAGCTACCGTACACAACTAAGGAGTCCAAAAAAATAAAGTCTTCTGCAGGAAAGAGGAGGACAGTAGTTATAAAAAAAAGGGGGAGGAGGGGAGGGATAAAAGGCTTGCAGGAAAAAAGGACTGTAAGGAGCCATCGCTGATGTAACTGCTCAGTACCTGGGGACAACACGTTTTGGACAAATGCCACGAGGAATTGTCAGAGTGATAAGGCGGTCTGCCCAACCCTCAGTTGACAGCTCAACATCTGGAGTTACCAGCAGTAGCTCCCAACGTTCAGAGCACGTTTCCTTGTCTCACAGCTCAGAGCCAGCGCAGCCTCTCAGCGACATCCGTGCCCCGTCAGCACACGACGCTCGTGACTGCGCGGAGCGGAAGGCATTCGCACGTGCGCGCTCCCGGCACGACCCGAGCGACGGCAGAACCGCAGCGGGAAGAAAACGGATTCATCGGGCCTCGCTGGCGAGGTGCCATGTGCTGCCCGTGAAAAGCTGCTGCAAGGTAAACAAGGTACAACCCGCACAAAGTGTTCATTGCCATAAACTGAAAGAACACTTTCAGGCTCTGCCCAACAACAACAAAAAAAAACCCAACCAAACCCTCACTGCAAAAAAAAAGCCTGGGGTGGGTCAAAGTGACACCGAGATATTTGAGCTCATAATCCTTAGGGCAATCACCAGCTCAGGACAGACCCCTCACTTGAGCAGCCTGGTCAAGATCCATCGTTTACATATTCTGGTCTTCTCCCTGCGAACTCCAGAGGTCAGATAACCATAAGAGAACCTGGCTTTCATTTCAATAAACAAACACATGCATAATTCAATAAAGCGTATTTCAAGCTCTGCAATTTGTACAATAAAACTGGAAGAAGAGACACTCTAAAGTCTCCAAGAAATCCCAAATAAACTACTTGTAATTTCAAAATAATAAAAAAAAAAATCTCATGATTTTCAAGCCAAATCTCATGATTTGTTTGCGGCCTGACTCAGGGTTTTCAGTGCTTGGGGTTGGCAACTCTGACTAAGCAGGGATATGAAATAATAGCGAGAGTGACTGCCTGCCAGGCTTCTGTTTGCCTGGGACAGAAGACAAAGCAGCTCTGACAATTCCAGCTGGCAATACCATCCAGGCGTTCCTCCAAGGCCAAACATGCTGGGTAAAAGCCTCATCAGGGGAAAAAAAAAAAAGGAAAAAAAAAAAAGCAGCTATCAGAAGCAGTTACTGTGGTTGCTTAATAGCTGTTTTCCAATCTTCAATATAACATATACTTTCTTTTTCTTGAAAAGGGGAAGAAGGAGGGATATCTACCACATTATGGACTAATCCCTTGCCAGATGTCATTAGTGATGAAGTCCCTTAGAAATTACATCATTATGAAACAAACCAGAGGAGAGTGAGTTTCCATTTCCTGCTCACGTCTGGCTAGACAGAGACTTCAAGATCAGCTTTCATCTATGGCCTGGAATCAGCCTTCCTCTGTGTCTTGCTTAAGTGTGGCAGGGGTGTTAAGGAAGTAATTGCAACCATTAAAAAGCAAAACAGCTCGCTCACTCCCGGCTCCCCATCCTTGTCAAATGCTGACTCCTTCATTAGGCCTCCCCAAAGCCGTTTCAGCACACTGCTGGAGTTTCTCCCTGCTCCTGATGGAGGAAGGTGGCTCCAGCTGGGACATAATCCTTGGCATCCTCCTGGGTGATGCCAAACCAGGAGCTTTCCCTTCTCTGCTGCTAAACCCAAGTGTTCCCTCCCATATAGTAAGTATATGGCAAGACAGCTTGTGGTCAGGGAGCGGAATCCAATATCCACCTTCCTGCAACCCTCAACCCTCCTTACCTGCTCAATAGGGTGATAGATGAAGAGAAGCACAGAAAAAGGCTGAGTAGAAGGGCCTTGACAGTTCTTGCTTCTTTTGCTTCACCTAGTAAGGCAAAAGCATGCCCATCCTGATATTTGAAAGAGATACATCTTTAGTTCTTTGTGTTTGGACTGGCTAAATCAAAATAATATCATAAACTGAGGTTTTCTATAGAAGCTCAGTTCCTGAAACACATCTCTGAGTCATAAATCTTGGACTAAAGCAGTTTATGTAATGTCACCTATTCACACTGCCCTAACTAACCATAACTAACCATTCCATTATAATGAGTCCATTATCCCCTGCTTTATTGTATTTTCTCTTAAAACAGAGATCAAAGATTTGGATCTAGTGGCATCATGCCGTTTTCATTTTTATTACTGGCTCCCTAGGTCTATCATAAATATTCATTGGCCATCCTTAATACAATGCATTGAATTCTGCTCACTGCTATCTCTGGTGCGACTGCAAAGTACAAACAGGGCTGTTACTCAAACGTATTAAATAAAGCAACAGTAAATTTGTGATAGTCAACAACAACAAAACAACAACCACCACCACCCCAGAAAACAAAAGAACCATTTTCCCCTTCCAAGGAAATTCAAAACCAAAGGAGACATTTTGTCTTGCCCCCTCCATGCCTGCAGACATTTGAGTGCTGTGGGAATTCAGCTGTGGAGAAGCAGCCTGACCTACTCAGACAGGAGACGTTTCTGAAAAGTCCACAGTTGCCACACAGTGGTCTCTGCGATACTGCAGCAGCCCTCTGGTACTCACCAGTACAAATTAATAAATGGTACCTGGCAGTGATACAGAAACTGCTCAGCAATGTGGAGTTTCTGTATAGCAACTTAAAGGGGAGTGGGAGATTTGTGGGGAGAAACGTTCTCCGGTCTCAAAGTCAGGAAGAAGCTTTATGCAGTTTTATTCTAACTCCCAAGAATAATTGCAACTATCCCCAACTTCAGGATGCCTGCAATTTGTTTCTCTCTCCACACCCATCACTCACAGATTACCCTTCTCACCTCAGTGGAGCTCCTCCCAGGATTAAGCAGGCAGGGTATGAAGAGCCCTATTGCACCTAGGTGAATTGATACTGTAAGCAAGCACCCATCACTAAAATTAGGGTGGCCATGGGAATTAGGTTTTTCCTCGCGTTAAATAACCCTGAGAGCATTAACACATATCAGACACTTCATATTCTAAGCAAGAACATCTACTCTGTGAAAGACAAAGCAATATGGTAGGACAGAGAATGCACATTCAAATATTTAGCTTCTAATATGCCTCTACCTTAGAGGTAATATGCTGCTCATTAAAAAAAAAAAGAAAAAAGGGATGGAATAGGAATAAATATTCTAAAATAAATATTTATGCATATGAATATATCCTCACACAAAACTCCACTCACCTGGAGATGTGAACCAGATGATAAAACTGCCGACTCATTTTACATATTAACCTACAGCATACCTTTGGTTATTTACCTAGCACCTTGACAATCTAGGATCTACTAAAACCTTCTACTAAACTCCCCAAAATCTGCAGCTGCTTTATTAATGATTTTAAATATTTACATAAAAACAGACAAAAAGAAAACCTTAATCCTGATGCTTTCATGACGTAGAATTTGCTTCAAATAGCTACAGTGAGCATGGAATTTAACTTCTAGATGAGGTCTTCAGTGAAATCCATCCCACCAGTATTCAAAATAACAAAAATAAAATCCAGCTGTTGTTCACATAAAGGATCCTGACCAATTCCATGAATTTTGTACCTGAGTGAGGTGACATTAAACATAATTAGAGCTATGTGAAGGTTTCATTTGTTAAACAGCTCCCTTCTCTTGTACTGTTTTCCATTTGTTTTTAACTAAAAGTACTATTAATAGAGAAGGATGGTAAACAGTTTGCAGGCAGTTAAGATATTCTTGCTGGTTTGCTGTTCTTAAGACCAGATCCATAAAAAGGAAAGGAGCATCCCTATGTCACATACACTGTGCGTAAAGGGGAAATTCCAGAGCAGAAATTGATCATTTTAAGTTAAGAGCAAGGAACTAGCTACTTCAGTTTGTTATTGCTTTGGCTGATGCTGTGTAAATCAGTATCAACAGAAAAAAATATTTTATGTTATCAGACTCTCCTTTAGAGGAAAGATATTATATGTGAGAAGGGCAGATGACACAAGTTCCAAAACAACTTATCAATCAGGATTTGGGGCTTAGTATTTCTGAAACAAATCTGGATAAAAACATACAACATTCTGAAAATTTCATAAATATAAGCTGCTGAGAGGCTACAATCTTTAGGAAGAAGTGTGGTTACAACCCTGGGGTTTTTTCCTGCCTGCTACCAGATTCATTTATGACTTGAAGAACAAACAAACAAACAAAAATCAAGCGTTTTGTAACAAAAAAGAGTACCTATCATTGAGTAGTCAATTGCTCACTCAACTATCAGCTGAGCTAAAAAGTAGCAAAAGTCTCTGGAGATAACATATTTGGACCACGGTGACAGTTAGGACTTCTACATATTAAAGAGAGGGCAAGATCACGAACGCACTCAGTCCTGCAAAGTAGTCAGGCACGTGCTTCACTCCCACCACAGCAGGTTGAAGTGCTCATCTTTCCCTAGATCAGGAAGTTACACTTCCTAAGAGGTCCCAAGTGCTGTCTCCTACCTGCTTGATACCTGAGACTTTCAGTTGAAAGTTCTTGTCCAAGCCAAGAAAAGCAAGGCACTCTGCCTGAAACCATCCTAGACACAGACCACTATCAGGACCTCGCAACTGGCCCAAGTCAAGTGGCTTTGAACAGCTTCTGAACACAAGCAGATGGCAGTCCAAAGCTAGATTAGATCTGTGGGGCTTGTTACTTACAGAAAAATACTCTCCCCTTAAAAAGAAGTTGTGCTTTTCATAGATCAAGTACTTAGAGGTCGCTGCACTAGCAACAACATATATCTCTCTATAGATGCACACGACTTGAAACCCAGCAGAGCATCTGGGAGATGCTCCCTGCAGCGTACAGCAGTTCTTTCCTCTACTCCAGAACAATGCACACGACAGAAGGGACAAAGGATACTGAGACTGGGGATGCTACTTCAGAATAGCCATGAAATGCCAGGAACGTGCAGCAGTAACAACATGACACAGTGGCTGATAGCCTGAGGCACTCTGCACTGTGGCAAACAGCACCCAGCTAGGACTAACAACACTATCACCTGCCTTCTGCTATCTCTTTGCCTAGTTATTCCAGCTTCTTGAGGGGGGGTGTGTGTGTGTGTGTGTGTAACTGCGTTGGTTTGTTACTCTGAAGGTTTTATTTCTTTGGCTTGTAAAATGTCAGCATATGAATATAATGAGAAATTACTACACTTAAAGGGTCTGACCACATGAGCGTTTTACTCTTGCTTATCTGGAAAGCTCTGGTGCTCCTGCTGCTGCAGTTACTGCCTCAGAGGAATCATGGCAATAGCCAAGCTTGAATCCTCCGCTGCAATGAATCAGGGCCAGCTTAGGCTCTGAAGAGACCCCCACCTTCACGGAAACGGTCACGCAGATGGAGGGGGTGTCCCAGTGGCATCTGAACCTCCTGCGACACCTCATCGCTTTGCTGTCGTGACAGAGCCACAACGCTGGCTTCCTGACCGTGCCAGACGTACGTGCTGGTCACAGCAACCAGGCTGGCACAGCTAGAGGTAACCAAACAATCTTCCTCCCCTGCACCTCTCCAGTGCCCCCCAAGACTGTGGCTGTTTTCCTAAGGAGAGAGATTTTAATGCAGAATACTGCAAAAATGTGCTTTACTAGCTGAAATGTTACATTTTTAAGAAAAATTCAGTATAAAAAGGACTGAGCTTAAACATTCTCCTGTAGTATTTCTAACCACCTATTACTTTAAAGCCACACTGAGCTTAGTGAGAAGAATGGCCTGTTAACAATGGGAAAAAACCAGGCTATAATGCAGAGGTATTTTTACAAATGAGCACAAATAAAACAGACAGCAGAAGTGGTGAAAAATTAAATGTAACTCTTCAGAATGTCTGCAGTGCCACTAATCCAAAATGTGAGTAGTAACATAAATAAAGGAATTTTAGATCCCGTTCTTCCTCCCAATTAAAATGAGTATTCTTTTATGGTATAATGCATTCAGCAAGCCCCACATATTCAGAATTATTCTCTTTTTTCCCCTTTTATTTTTCCCTACTTATGCTACTTTCTGAATGCTGCCTAATTGACAGATGCAAATAAGTAAAGTCATCTTGAAAAAAAATAAGGCTCTAGAAAAGAATCCAGTTTAAATTGAGAATTGATTCAAAGAGCTGTAACACTGGGACACTGCAGTGGCTCCCAGCAACTCTTGGCTTCTAAGCACATTGAGACCATTTTTCCCCAGCAGAAAAAATCCTGCAGCTCCCACTGGTTTCAGCTTGACTTGACTCAATACATTCATGAACTTGGACTACTGCTTTTGACAAACTCATTGGAGTTTTGTCAACAGCTGCCCATGAAAAGACTTAGGTCTTCTGGCATAAAAGGTCAAAGAACCAATAGTGACCACAGCAGGGGCTACATCTTATAGAAATAAAATACATTTATTTACACTGAAGCTATACTATTTTTTTCACATGTATTTTTTTCACAGACGAGAGCTACAAAGATGATCAGAGGGCTGGAGCACCTCCCCTAAGAGGCAGGGCTGAGTGAGTTGGGGTTGTTCAGCCTGGAGAAGAGAAGGCTCCACAGAGACCTTATTGTGGCCTTCCAGTATCTGAAGGGGGCTACAAGAAAGCTGGGGAGGGACTTTTTGAAAAGACCTGTAGTGATAAGACAATGGGTAAAAACTGGTTTGAAACTGGAAGAGGGTTGATTTAAACTGCAAATAAGAAGTAAATTCTTCACTCTGAGGGTGGTGAGACACTGGCACAGGTTGCCCAGGAAAGTTGTGGATGCTCCATCACTGAATGTGTTCAAATCCAGTCTGGATGGGGCCTTGAGCAACTTGGACTAGTGGGAGGTGTTCCTGTCCACAGCAGGGGGGTTGGAATGAGATGATCTTTAATGTCCCTTCCAGCTCAAACCATCCTATGATTCTAAGATTCTATGACATTTAGTGCTGTTGCTGAAAACAGAGAGGGTAGCTTGCATTTCATATCTCAAGTGGAACGCAGACACATTAACAATGAAAAATGAAAGGCTATATATCTACTTCTATGATTTTAAATCATGAAGATTGTGCAGGTGTATAAGAGCAAGACAACATTTTTCAGGATTTTTCTTTTTTTCCAAAAAAGGCAAAAAGCACAACTACTTATTTCTGACAATTAAGCAGCTTACAGAGTCTTTGTTCTACTGACACCTAAAAATGCATTTTTCAATTATTTATACTGTAGTTCAACACCTAAAGCAGGAAAAAAGTATAAAGCCTGCATTCAGCAGCAAAAGTAACCCCTACCGAAGGGTCCCATCTGTTTCCCATACTGTTTCCTTTAGGAACTAAGAGTTGGCAGGGGTTGGATTCTGCCACATTCTGTAATGGACTATCACCCATTAACGCTTAGATCAGCCAATAATGTTCTGCTAAACTTGTCATATTCACAGGTTACCAGAGACAGTATTTCCCCAAATCTGCCCGGGAAATCCTGACCATGTTTAAGAACTGTTGGGAAATCAGAGGGTTGTCCATGCCCAAGGAACTGAAATGCCAGCAGCTGGAGTGGGTTAAGAAGTTGTCATATGAGCGGACTTTGGTCCAGAGTTCAACAACTTCACCCAGTTCACTGAGGGAGAGTTTAGTTGAAGCTACTGCAACCTCATTGAAGCAGCTGGGCTGACACACCCCTCCTGGCCCACCAGTTTAGTCACACTGCAGGCACAGTCGCTTTCAGCAGGGCAACAAGATAATGCAGAGGTTTTCAACTGCTCCAGTCATTTGCAAAGTGCACGTGTATCAGTGGTCTACAGGTCTCGGGTGGTTTTGGAAATGTTACTGAGACCCGAAGTGAAACACGTAGACAGGTCTAGAGGCAGCATTCACACAGAAAACTGTACCCTTGCAATTAAAAATCCCTCTGTTTCCAATTGATTTTATGCTAAAGCCAGATGTGACATAAGAAGAATAGGCTCCGGAAGTACAGGATATTCAATATATAATCACAGATAGCAATACTTGCTACTGCTAATTAATTTCATCGTTCTATGAAATTAAACAGAAATCAAGCACTATGGTGAGGGAGAAAAAAAGATTTGCCTAAAAAATTTAAAAAATCCAGATCAAGATCTTTTTGGTTTTGTAAAATGGGTTTAAAAATGGCCAGCAATAAAAACCCAACACAACAGATGGGGCAGATCAAGTCCAAACAATACTTTCTGCCTCTCCTGTTCCTCTTTCGTTAAGTCAATCTAAAGCAGGCTTTTATCTATACCACAGTAAGTGTCTGAACAGAGGCAACGTTGACTTCTTCCACACACTGCATTACCCCAGTGTTTTACCACTGTTCTGGAAGCGTTCCGAAAGAGAGGGGCTGTAGATCAAGTTCCATTCCAGTTCGTTACCTAATCGATACAAATAGGACTAGAACTCAACGTAGAACTCCTGGGAGATCGTCATAATCACCCACAATTACTTAGGAAAGCCGATCAACGACCAAGAGGTTTTATGTGCCATTTATATACCTTAAATCAAACTTCTGAAATTAAACTTTAATTCCTAACACGATTAGATGTTGCAGCACTGGGCGAAACAACATGAGCAAGCACTGCCTCGAAGGCAACTGAAGATGGAGCCAGGAGGGCACAAAGAGCCCTGAAACACTTCAGCCAGGGGAGGCACAACAATAGGGCCGAGACAATTGATATAGGAACAGGCATAAAAAGTGAAATAAGCACCTACAGCTATCTTTTCCTCTGGTTCCACCAAAGAAACAGGGTACCTTCCAGTGGCCAAATGAAAGATAAAAGACAGTAGGAGGCAAAGGTCCCAGACCTGGATCTCAACTCTGGGAGGTAAAGGGAAGAGAAAGAGAAGGGAAGAAATTTTATTTCATGATTTCTTCCTTGTTTCTCGTTATGGGAAATTCTGCAGAAACTGGAGGTTTATCATTTCAGTCAATTTATCACACAAGATACATTAGGATGGGTGATTAACAGAATCAGGCTTTCTATGAAAATGTCAGGTGTCCCTCTGTAGCTTTGTTCTGGTATTACATATTAACTACTATTTTTTATTCTTTTTTCCTTGTATCTGCATAACATAGTCGAATAACTTTGCAAGCAGTGAGATTGCAGTTCAAAACAAGTTGGAAACACCCACAAGAGGCTATTCATTGTGCTGTTTTACTACTCTGGAGTCCATACCGTGATCAATGGCTCAAGAAGAGCAAGCTGGAGAAGCACTTGCAAACCACACTGGCTTGTTTACTCATTTGTTTGTTTGCACTGATTGATTACATTCCTCAGCGTGAAACCTATGGGACTTCAGGGAAAGGAGGAGGGAGGAATTGTGTCTCCCAAAGAGCTCTTCCACCCACCGTGCCCTACTGGGATGGTGGAGGTTGTGCAAAGGGTCTGGGCGTACACTTCCTACGTCCACTCCTGAGAACCAGAGGCTGGGCTGCCAGGGTGAAAAGCCCCTGCATAGCAGTGGAGCACAATCCCTCAGTCTCGCTTGGAATTGCTCTTTGCACTCTGCTGTGGGTGCTGATAAACAGGCACAGTTTTTGTTTCCTTAGGTCATACATTAAAGCATCGCTATTTTTCCCCCCCCGTAGTCCTAAGATGACGTTAAATTTTGTCAGGTCTGTGCAATTATTTTGGAGAGGTTTGGCAAAGTTCATCATACCAGGCAGTTATAAAAGCAGATCAGTTTTCCCATGTGATTTGGTGGCGTTATGGACCCAGAAAGCTATTAGAGTAAGTATGAATAATAATTAAAAGTAATAATATCTGCTTCACCTGTGAAACTCTTGTTATGACATTAAAAAAAAATTTGTCTGCCCAGGCCTAGCCACATTTTTTCTTTGAGCAGGATGTGAAGAGGAGGTTTGTTTTCTCTGCACGCACTGGTTGTTTTTGGTAGAGCAGGGCTGATGATTTGCTATTGCTGCCTTTGTCTTCATCTCACTGTTCTGCCTTGAGATTTTCTTTTTTATCCTCTCTAGCTTGGAAGCCTGGGCAATATGTTCCCATGTCCATATGTTGAAATCAAAACAAACAATATCCAGTCAAAACAAAGACACTGAATATATCCTGTTTCTAATATATGGCTCATCTATCATAAAAGAGAAAAGAATATCTTGGTACTTTATCACATCATATGAGAGAGCCTAAACATTTCACCTTAAAATTACAAGCTCAAACACATAGAAACAGGTGTGGGCATCTTAATCAACACAAACCTTATTTTACTTTAGGGTAGAAAAGGGTTAAGATTGAATCTTATAGCCAGTATACCTGAATGGTGGATAATTTTGCCAGGTACAATAACATGAGTAAGCACTGTCACTGAGACAGCCAAAAATATTTGGGTGTAAAAGCCTTAAGACAGTGAAACAGTGTGACACTGGGTTGTAATCAATATTTATCTCAAGGTAAAGGGGGACCCATGAACATACTTGACTAAACATGTCAGCTGTGAACAAACGAAGATGACTGCACTGAAAGATTAGAAAATAGCTCTATGATTCATATTTAAGAGTGAATAATACTGAGAGAATTTGGGGAATACTCAGAGATATGGATAAGAGGAAACCACACAAAAAGCACTGGGATCAGGCTCAAAAAGAAGGGACAGCCGACACGTAAATCTGAATTTAGCTACTGACACTCAAAGGCACAGGCAAGATGAAAGAGGTATTTGAAAAGCTTGGTTTTGCAAGAGAAAACTGGGCAATAAGGGGAGAGAGGGGAGCACTAAAAATAGATAATTACAGGCTATGCCACTTCTCCCCAAAACTGGCATCTCTGCTTAAACATTACATATTCCTGTCACACATTTATAAGCATTAAAAAGCACATGGAGTACAAAAGTCTGGCACCACAGGCAGCCGGGAAAAAAACTGCACACTTGCAATTAAAAATCCCTATATTTCCAATTGATTTTATGATAAAGTCAGATGTGACCTAAGCAGACTTAGTCTCCAGAAATACAGGATACCCAATATGGAATAATCTCATATAGTAATACCCGCTGCTGCGAATTAATTTCATCTTCCTTGCCTTGACTCTCGTCAAAGCCCTGATACAAAAGTACCTATGTAAGGCAGATAGCTGCTTCTGTTCAGATCTTACTTTCTACCTTACCACATTGTTCTTAAGACACCACGTTATCTTTAAAACATGTATGAAATTGAAATCATGTCAGATTCTGTTACCGTCCTAGAGCCAATGTTTTTAATACCACGCTATTAGTTCTATATTTAATAGGAAAATGGTTGCAGTACCTCTTCCGCAAAGTTAGTTTTCTTGTCGAGCATTTCTCGTAACGTCTGAAGAATTTTAATGCAGAGCTTTTCTTCTTTCTCCATGAGCTTCTTTGTGTGATTAATCAACCTTAAAGTAAAATATTAAACCTTAAAGAGCGTTGCACATGGCTGCTAAGGCATAGCACAATTTATGCAAAAATTGCCTGTTGCTATATTTTTTCCTCATGGAAAGGAAGTCAAAGTAGACAAGAGAAATCATAATTAAAAAGAAAATGGGACTTTCAAGGTGGTCTGAGTTTTTTTGTGTCAATTTGCATATCTTACTGCCCATACAGAAGGCCGAATTCTACATCCGCTTTTTACTTCTTCCAGATTAATATCCAAACTTGCTATTTCCTCCTTCCTTTATTTAAAGGTAACTTATTTTTACCTTTATTTAAAGGTAATCAGTGCTTACCATGCATCCTGCAAGCTACAACCTTTACACCTTCCAACTTTTATGATGGTTATAATATATTCATTATATAATTACCAAATGGCATCCAACCAAAAGGGTCCCCCAAAAACCTTACATGGAAGTGTTCAGAAACGAAGGCATTTGCCTGAACCACAGCCACTGTTTCACATTCGCACTACAACTTGGCAAGACTGTTCCCAGCCAAAAAACAAGGTGTGTTTCTGACTCCAATTAGGACTGCCATGGGAGTTTAGGTTTTACTCAGCTTAAGCCAATACCAGAAGCAGCTTTTTCATCTCTGTGCAGAGCAAGTCCTTGCACTGGCTAACACACTGCTGGAGAAATGTTTGTGAAAACAGAAGGGAGGTGGGAATCTAAAGGCCTTGGACAGGTTTTTTTTTTCCTTCAGTACCAGTGCTGCCTTATGGTGAACAGAACAGTGCTCGTCAAATTATTGCCTAGGATCAGCACACAGCAGAGGCACAGTGGCTGCCAATTTACACTGAAAGGTGACATCATTAATGGTCCTAAATCACAGTAACCAACACAGGTTTGGGAGGGTTGACACTGCATCATCTGCACCTGTGCTCTGTAACAGATTATATCTCAATCACTGCTAAGTTAGCATCATTTAGGTTGGAAAAGACCTTTAAGATCATCAAGTCCAACTATAAACAAACCTTACACTGCCAAGTCCATCACTAAACTATGTCCCTACGTGCCACATCTACACATCTTTTAAATACCTCCCAAGATTAGCACACTAATGCCATCCTGGGCGCACTGGAGGAACCATACAGGACTCTATCACTGTCATCTTCAACAATTGGATCAGTCCAAAACAATGCAGCTCTCAAACCTGCAGTACTAACAGTATTTTGCAAGAAGCACATCTGTATGTTGGGATTTCTGCAGAGCTCTGCAGAGCATTCCTTTGCCATGGAAGTTAGTTAACTAAAACAGAAGACTGCTCATTGCATCACGTGGGCCATGTCCAGCAGCCCTAGACTTGATACGATGCTGACTTTGAACAAGAGTATGGGCAGAGGGCATGGCATGGGACAAGCTCAAAATGTAGCTTCATTTTTCCAAATGTATAAAGTATGTTGATATAACTCTACCTCTGCAGAATATACAAAAAGCCAAGGAATGAGGAGAGCTGCCAAACGCGTCCACTTTCCCCACATTACCTCTGTTTTAGTTATAGTTTGTCAAGGGCAAGGAGGGCATCTCACTTGAGGACTAATAAAAAAATTGCAAGAGTCTATTCCAATGCACAGACTGCAAATAAAACATCTAATAATTCAAGACCAGGTAGGGATGCCTGTGAAACGTATTTTTAAAAGAGCTGTTGTCAGCTTACAATCAATCAATAAATAAAATAATAATAAATTAAAAACCAAACCAAACAAAAACCAAACAACAAAACGGAACAAACCAAAAAACAAACGACAACAACAAAAGAAAAAAGAAAAAAGAAAAAAAAAGAAAAACAACCCCACCATAAAAATAACCCCACCAAACAACAAAACCCAAAAAACTCACTAGCCCTGAGCACCCCACCTCATTATCAATTCTTGAAAATTCTATCATGGTAAGTCTAAGTTTCTGCTGCAGATTTGGAAAAACAAAATTTTCCCATTAAGAAAACAGAATTAGGTTGAGCTTGACACAAATTTAACAAGCTGCTAACATACCATTTCCAGGCAGACAAAGCAAGCAACCTCTCTCTAGACTCTTAAAATGCTGAGAAGCATAAAACATGCAGCAAAAGACCTCATTTTAATCTTTCAATATGAACTCTGACACCTACATGCTTAAGTCACTTCTGAAAAATCAGATGTAAGTGCTGTTGCAAATTTTAACTCCCTGCCATCTTTTAGAAGGAAGCCAACAGGCCTCTCCTTACACCACTTACTTGGACATGAAAGCACCACATCTTATTCTGGCATCACTCCCCTCAGGAAAAAGAAGTTCTGGACTATGCAGCACATCAACGAGCACAGAGAATTCAGCTTGCATCATGGGAGTGAACTGCTGCTCCAAGGAGGACACGACATCCTAGACAAGAATGAAGTAGAATGGCAATCACTGTGATTGTAACTAGAAGAAAACTAGAACATTATCACTCACTGTACAGTTGCACAGTGCTGTGCAACGGGCCATGGGACTCACTTATAACTAGCTGCAAGAGCCCTTGTTAACTCAGGTGACAGTAAAACAAGCTCAAGCTTTTCTTCACTCCCCCTCAAGCAGGGCAAGGGGGAGAAGGTGCCCATTACTATCTACTTCACTCTTCTCTTTCCCATTTCTCCTCTGCAGTGATGCACACAAACTACCCAGCAACAGCCAGGCTGATGGTGCACTGGAAAACCACTGCCATACATGATGCTAGTGTGCCACCTGAGATGGTGTTCCTCGGTGTTTAAGGCTCCTCCATTTGTCTGGGTCCTGCTGTTTTCTTAGTTCATAAACTCCTGATGTCGTTTAACCACTACATGCACAAGGTGATCTCCATCTTACAGGCAATCTCCAGTGACACAAACCTGGCATAATGGCTCCTAAAACCCCCCGTACCTCCTCTGCAGCTGCAACAGGACACGTGACCATTAAAAGGCAGAAAGGAGATCCTTCTCTGTGGACCACTTTGAGGAAAAGACCACACTTCCTACCCCTCTCTGTTGACTTCTGTAGGAGCCACGTTTAGATCATGGATCAGAAGACCCTGAATGGTGGCTTCACTCGGCACACACACCAGAGGAGAGCTGAGCCCTCTGCTCCCCCCACCTAGAAGTGCAAAGGTCACTCTAATCCAGCACTAAAAATGTAATGAGTCTGTCTCCAGTGTTTTCCAAATCTGGCACTTATTAGCTAAAGGCACTGCCACAACCACTGCCCGCCTAACCCATGTGCTACTTTCATACCTGTAGTTTCTCTATTATGTTCCTGTAATCCCAAGCAGGCCCACCGAGTGCTTCTTTGAAGCGAGGTCCACTGCGGGCTGACATTCTCCACCCCATGGCAGCCCTCTGCACCATGTTCGAGTGACTCTTCATGAACAAGGTGTTGACCTGGCTGTCCAAATCCACTGGAATTGCAATCCCTCGGTTCTTTGCTTTAAGAAAAAAAAAAAAAAAAGAAACTTGACAGCAGCAAAAACTTGAATATCTTCGGAAGACCATGGCATGCAAAATCAGGAGATACGTGGAGTTAAGAGGCAGAGGGATCTCACTTCAACAGGTCTTAAAATGAACAATCAAAAAACTAAGCTGATAAAAATCTGCTGCAATCTAGTTAAAGAAGTACAACTTTAAATGAGAGTAGGATAACTTCCAGTATATATATTTCATAGGCACAGATGTTTATTTTTAAAACCAGAATAATTTATTTTTTTTACTAACTTAAAAAAAAAAAATATCAAGTCCAGAAATATTAGAGTAACAAAAAGAGTATGCAATATAATTTCAACAGCTAGTTTTACTCTACTCAGCAGTAAATGCAAAAAATCCTTCTTTCTAATGGACATATGCACATTTAGCCAATTTATCCCAAGTGCTATTTGTTGCTTTTCTGTGCAGTTCTCTGGCAAAGACCTTGAGAAACCAACAGCATACAAATTAAATTTGAAAAAAGACTGTCTCCTCTCTACCTTTGGTTTCCTACACAGCCAGGGTTGTTAAACCATGGGGTTCCTGGATGCTACTGCAATATAATCGATATAATCCTGCAGGGCATCGATGGTAACTTTTTGACACAGGTGGTAGAAGAGGCAACCAGGAGAGGTGTGCTGCTGGAGCTTGTACTAATGAACAAAGAGGAGTTGCTTGGGGATGCAAAGGTCAGGGGCAGCCTTGGTTGTAGTGACCATGAGATGGTGGAGTTCAGGGTCATGCGAGGAAAGAGCAGGGCAGCAAGGAGGATTGCAACCCTGGGCTCCAGGAGAGCTAACCTTAACCTCCTCAAAGGCCTACTTGGAGGAACCCCATGGGTTAGGGCTCTAGAAAGTAGGGGGGCCCAAGGAAGCTGGTTAATATTCAAGCACCACTTCACCCAAGCTCAAGATCAGTGCATCCCTATGAGTAAAAAGTCAAGTAAAGGATGCAAGAGACCTGCACGGATGAACAAGGAGCTTCTGAAAAAAAACTCAAATGCAAGAAGTTTACAGTATGGGGGGAAAGGGACTGGCCATTTGGGAGGAATATATAGGAATGTTGCCAGAGTAAGCAGGGATACAATAAGGAAGTCTAGGGCCCTCTTGGAATTCAATCTGGCTAATGATGTAAAAGGCCAGTCTTTTTCAACACATTCATCCATGACCTGGATGAAGGGACAGAGTGTACCCTCAGCAAGTTCACTGATGATACAGAAGTGGGAGGAGTGGCTGACACACCGTAAGACTGTGCTGATATTCAGCACGATCTGGACAGACTGGAGAGCTGGGCAGAGGGAAACCTAATAAACTTCAACAGGGGCAAGTGTAGAGTCCTGCACTTGGGGAGGAATAACCCCATGCACCAGTACAGGTTAGGAGCTGACCTGCTGGAAAGCAGCTCCATGGAGAAGGACCTGGGAGTCCTGGTGGACAGCAAGTTACTGGAGCAGCATGCTCTTGTAGTCAAGTAAGCCAGTGGTATCCTGGGATGCATTAAGAAAAGCGTGACCAGCAGGTCAAAGGATGTTCTTCTCCCCCTCTACTCTGCCCTATTGAGGCCACATCTGGAGTACTGTGTCCAGTTCTGGGGTCCCTAGTACAAGAGCAACAGAGGACTACTGGAGAGAGTCCAACAGAGGGCTAGAAAGATGCTGAGGAGACTGGAACATCTCTCTTAGAAGGAAAGGCTGAGAGACCTGGGGCTGTTTAGCCTGGAGAAGACTGAGAGGGGATCTTACCAATCCTTATAACTATCTAAAGGGCAACTGTCAAAAGGATGGGACCAGTCGCTTTTCAGTGGTGCCCAGTGGCAGGACAAGAGGCAACGGGGACAAACTGGAACACAGAAGTTCCACCTCAAAATGAGGAAAAACTTCTTTCCTATGAGGGTGATGGAGCCTGGCCCAGGCTGCCCAGAGAGGCTGTTTGAGAGTCTCCTTCCCTGGAGACTTTCAGAACACACCTGGACACGTTCCTGTGCAGCCTGCTCTAGTCAAACCTCTTTTAGCAGGAGGGTTGGGCTAGATGATCCCCAGAGGTCCCTTCCAACCCCTACCATTCTGTGACAGTTAATAAACATGTGGTAGTATAACTGATAGTTAAACAGATTTAAGCAACAGTTAAAAAAATGCAGGTTTGGGGGTTTATTTGTGGGATTTTTTTTAGACTTGAAGAGCAGGAAGTGACAAAAGAGAATAACAGGAAAAAAAAAACAAAACAAAGAACTGAGGAAAGACTTGCATGAATTCTTACAGGGCATCCAGTACTAAACTACTACTGTATCCTGAACTGTCATTTGAAAAGGAAGTTTGAGAGACAATGTTAGAAAGTAGCTGCCCAGTGCTCCATGAAAATTGTTCGAGTTAACTGCATCTCTCCGTTCCACTGGAGATCAGAGTGACATTCTTCTATGGCTCAGTGTGAGCTGTCTGAAATTCAACAAATAAACAAGAGATCGATGCAACAATATCTCTATCTGACAGATTAGGCCACATTACACAAAACCTAATCACTGGAATTTCACTTAATTTCCATGGCAAAGTTAACGTTTAATAAAAACTTAGAAGTAAAATGGAGGAGCAGTTCTAGTTCATTTATAATCATGACTAATGATAACTAATTTTTCAGGCTTCCTTATTGAAACAAGGTGATTTTAAAGAAAGCATTAGCCCATATTACTGTCATGTACAATGTTTCCCTGAGGCATTTCCCCACCATTCTGCAGGAACACGCACACTTTCCACAGTAGCGGAAAGTACCAAAAATATTCCACCCCTCCCTCCCAGTTCTTAAAACGTAAGACAACTTTTAAGTCCTGAACTTGTGAAATCAATAGCTGCCCTTCTTTCCCAAGCAGGCTATGCACCAAACCACACAGGAGCACGTGCAAGCAGAGCATCAGGCACGCAGCTCTGATGAATGACGGCTCGTGCGCTGTGTCAAGCGCTGGGAGTCACAGATCCCAAGCAGAAACTTTCTCTTCCCTCCAAATACTATATTGTAATGGCAGCATCTATTATAAACCTAAATTTGGCTGTGACACCTCAAGCCCCAATCTCACAGACTAGGGCAAGGGTGCTCTGTCATGCATGTCCTCACCCCTCTGATAGCTGCTGCAGCTGTAGGATGCCTTCCTCTCTCCCACTACACCCACTACAAGGGTGCACCCTGATGCAGAACCAGGGCCTCCACCTGCAGATTAGGCTGTTTAACTGGGATGGAGAAGAGATATCTTATTCTATTTCTGGTAGGCACTTTTTAAAATAGTTTGCCATAGGGAATTAAAAAAAAAAGTAAATAAAATTTCTTAGGTCAAGATGGGTAGACACATTTCTCCACAGCCATATACAAATCAGCAGCAGCAGATGTACAGCAGTTTCCACACCAGCAATTGACTTTTCCCTTCCCCTCTCAATTTCTTTTTTTTTTTTTTTTTGAAGGCAAGGTTCCTGATTATCATGAGGAAAGTACCATGTATGGCTGGGCATTATTTCTAATGATTGTTTTTCCGTATTATTTAACTGGGTTATTTTTCAAAACAGATTTGCACTGCTGCTGCTTACTTTATTACAGAAGTCAATTAAAGTTCTGCCAGTGTAGGTAGGGTGCTGAAGCCTATTAATCCAATTTATTGTGTCCTAATGTCAATCACTGGAATGTTATTGGACAATGTTCACTTCTCAGTTAAGTGGTATGTATGCAGAATCCTGATATATCCAAGAATAAATTTAGCAACGGGGAGCATGCTGCTCAGAGGAAAACCCCAGACTTCTGCAGTCCTATAGATGCCATTTGAAGTTAACAACTTCCATCAGTGTCTGAGGAACAGTCAAGGACTATGATTGTTCAAAGAGTTGCAGCTAATTAAAACTATCACAAAGAAAACCAGAGATAGAGAGAAAAAAAACCCAACTCCTTTGTTTTGAACAGTTCTTATATGTATAATTCCATTTGTAATTAAGATTTGTATTGGTTGTCAAAGGGCACTGTTGAAGTCTAAGCTATAAACAAAGCCTTTGTCTTCTTATTTCTTTGCAGCTTGTAGAAAGTTTATCTTTCATTTGTTTCACATTTCATTATTTAAAACAACATGAAACATATTTTTACATTTTGGAAAGCTGATGAACAAATGTGAACATAAATATTTATTTTTAATTTAGGTGCTGTAGGCTGCTTTCCTCTTCAAAATGTGTCAATCTCCCTTAAAGGATGAACATAAAATATTTAAAAGCATGTTTATTTTTGTTCCACTTAGAAATACTTTTGGACGGCACTCAAACTTGCAAAGCAGGGTTAGAGCTGGTAGACAAAGGAGCCAGGAGGGGGTAAAATTCTGTCTTCCATCTGACTAATGAACTTTGGGAAAAAAGCATGCTACGTGGCTGTATGTCAACTGGCGCCATAGGTATCAAGCAGGATACTCACCAGGATGGACTAAAATGTGTCTCCAGCTAAGGTGAATTCTGCCTTGCAGCGCAGGGCATAGCACAGGCTTATATACTACCCAGGGCACCCTGCACAGGGCTAATTACACCCTGAACACACTTCACCATTTTGCCAGTGTCAGAGGAAATGTGATTCGCTGGGAAATCCTTTGCACAACTAACTCTGGATCTGCTGCTCACAACTAATGGAATTGCCACAGTTGAGACAAGACAAGCAAGCAAATGGTACCCGTGGAAAAGGTGAGCCAAGAGTGCTGCAAATTCAAGCCAGGTCACAGTAAAATGTTCTGCTCTGTGCTGGATCGTTCTGTGTGTATCCAGTGCATCAGCAGCTTTCCTCTCCTTTACCATTTAAACTATGAAAAAGTACTTTGAGATGGGGACTCAAAAGAAAAAGGGCAACATTAATGTCGAGAATCAAGTAGCTAAAAATCAAGCCGCTCCCTATGATTGAGCTGGACGCCACTGAAGTCCCAAAAGCACAATCCAGCTGCTAAGAGAAGGGCTGAAATGGGCTGAGATGTATTCTGTTAAATTACCTGCATGTAGTTCTCTTCACAGAAGCACAGAAATTGGAAGTAAAAGGACCTATTTCAGGAATGCTTGCCGAAGCGCTGTCCTTTCACTTTACTGCCTGCCCGAGTCTTAGGATCAATTTAGCACTAAGGATTTCCAGGAAGTGGCCCTTGCCTGTAATCTTCCTTGGAAGCTCATTCTTCAGAGTAATCTAGCTTGCCCTAAGGAAGTTTGCCATCCTCCTCGATATATATTCCCAACTAGTGCCCCCTCATTTTCAATTTCACTCCACTACCTTTAGCAGCATGTACAACATACAGCAGTCTTTTGAGTGGGTTCACAGCTGGTTAGTACACCCAGCACTACCTAAACCATTCCTGGTGTGGGCTTCTTGGGGGCATTTCACCCCTTAAGAGTGCCTCGGGGAAGAGTATAATGGGCAATCTGGGCCACCAAAAAGCCAGAGCTGTACCTGGCTGTGAAACCCTTACTCTCCTCGCTGTTTACACCCCTCTGGTAGTTGCAGACAGCTATATCATGTTCTCCCACACTTCCCAGTTGTCACTTAACAGAGCAATGCATATTTAGTTCAATTAATTTTGCTCCATAAATCAGTCCCTCCAGCTCCTTAATCATTTACTGACTGCTTAACAAATGCATTTGGATGGAGACACACTGACGCTAGCAACAGCAAGAATTTTTAAGGGAAATAAAAGCTTTGTGTAGACAAGACACAAGCCTGCCAATCTTGTACCTTTCACTCGGATGTTTTTTTCCAACCGAAAAGCTACGCTAAAATATTTATCAGTCTGTAAAAAGATCATCATTGAATTTTTTCTTGCAATTAGGGAAACACAAACAGTTAAAATAGAATAAAATATGTGCTTCATCTGAAATGTATTCTTCTTGCTGTCAAAAAAGTAACAACAGGATAATTATTTTATTTGAACTAAAAATTGAAAATGAAGGTCTAGCTTTTTATAAAACAGAAAAAAAGATTTTAAAACTCAAATTGGAAGTGAAATGAAGTATTTTCGGAGCTGATAAATTTGCTAGAGGTAAGTTCATCCATATGGACATTAAAATACCCACAATAATTCCAAAACAGCAATAAAATGTAACTTAGATTTATATATTTAATGTTTCCTGCTTGTAATTTTCAGGGAAAAGGAAAGGGCTTTAGAGGACATAAAAGCGTGGTCAAGAAGCACCAGAGCAGCTGAAATTGGGGATTAAATATGCAACTAGAAAGGACTTTATCACTCCTTCAGACCATCTGCTCTGTGTTACAGACAACCCATGATCTTTAATATCTTCTGAAAAATTTATCGAGCCCCATTTAAACTAAAGCTAGCTTTGCTCCTACCCCTCCTCTGTCCAATTTCTCTTGGCCTGTTGACCAACAACATCCTTCCAGAGTTGGTTCCGAACCTCTGATTCACAATCTAAATTTAGTTGGGTTATTTACAAGGGAGCGTAACTTACGTCCAGTTGGTTTTGGGTCACCACTGTCCTTTAGCTTAAATGCCTCTTCTTCATGACTATTTATCTTCCTAAGTACTTTCAAAGAGCAACATCACAGGCCTTTGTTTTTGCTAGGCAAAACATGTGGGGCTCCTGTAGTCTCTGTAATACAGTTCTCCCTGCCTCTGACCATCACAGGAGCACTTCCTCTGTGCCAGTTCCAGTTCTGAACTTATGAAACAGCAATGTTACAGGACTTTACCTTCAACTTTGTGGGACAGAAACAAGGATTCTCCTTTTGCTTCTCCTCCATAGAATCCCAGGGTATAATCTGATAACGACTAATGTAATTTGGCTTGCTAACAGATTTTGTGTTTTCAAAGAGTCTGACAAGAGAAATAGGCATAGAAAAATGCAGGTTCCTATCTACCACTGTTTACTCATCTGGGAAATTCCAGTTATTTTATTATTGGTGGCAACTGCACAGCCATACTCATACTACACCTTGGGATACACACAGTTATCAGAAGGAAAATGCAATTTGTAAAGACATAAAAACATGAGGGAGAAAGCTAAGGGATACTATAGAGACAAGAGTATAATGCAACTAGATTCACCCTTGAAACAGAAAACTGATGATTGGGAGTGAAGATCGAAGAATTATCACTTAATTAAGAAGCAAAGACAGTTGATTGCATGGGTCCAGAAAGACTGGTCAGCCCTGGGAGAAAGATCAAGCTGCAACACAATTTAAGATATACAGTCCAGATCATGAGTTGTGAGAACAGGGGATATTTCCCAATTTTACCATGTGGAAAGACACACAGACCATGTAGAAGGTTTAAAATGCAAACTTTGAGACTGGCCTCCACCCTTCTCAACCTTGCAAATATTATAAAACATCAGAACTGAAAGTCTTTTGATAATGAATTAATTTGAAATAAATCAAACTGTTACATGTCTTAGTTCCTATGTTTTCACAAAGCTCAGGGGACCTCTTAAACGTTTGTCATTTGTAGTTATTTTACCAGTGAGATGGAGGCTGGTTTGATCATTCATTTTTTGGACTATATTGTCAAGCAAAAGCTCAGTCCTATGTAATAACAGAGAAAAAGGAAAAGCGATATATGTATAATGTGTAAACTCTCATTACTGTGATCATCTGCTTCTGAACAAGACACACTGATATACATGTATCGTTTCATAACTGTTTCTATTCATGCCAGGTAGACAAACGTTTACCGGGCAATAAAAATCTGATGCACGTTGGCATCCGTGTGCTCCAAATCTCTTGGACCCCCAAAAGAGTCTGCTCAAGAAGAGGAGCAAGGCTCTGTGCCTGCTGAACTGGAGGCAGACAACTGCCTGGAGACAAAGCAGCAAATGAAGCTTGAAAAGCTTATGAAGTTTTTCCCTAGTGGTCAAGAGGAGTTGAAGTACCAGGGTTATAAGAAATTAGCTTCTGCAACATATCCTTTTGTTGACCTGGAAGATAATGCACATTCTTACAGTGCTCATAAGAAGACACTTGTAATGATCCTAAGCTCTTGAGGCAATACTTACAACCACCTGCCAGCAACAAACTAGTAAGGACTCAGGAGAACATATGTTGCTTATACTTGCTCCGAAATGGGTATTTTAAAGGTGTATTATTATATGGATCTTTGATATCCTGGGAAATCTGTGTATGATCTTTCTTGCTACTGAAATTCATGTCTAAATCCAGGGCAATGACACACACACACACACAAATAAAAAATCATGTTTCTTCTTTTAACTCCATGCTACATTTATTTTCCATCAAAAGTCTTTGGTCCCTGCCGTAAATCTGTCCAATACTCTTATCTCTCTGATACAGACAAAAATCTTTCTAGAGAGTTTGTTTTAAACCCTGCTGTGAAACATGAAGGCCCTAACATTAAAGCTGTCAGATTCTGAAGTCAAAAAAAACCAAAACAAAACCAAAAAAACCCAAAACACCCCCAAAAAAGAAAACAACAACAACAAAAAAACACAACAAAAGCAAACAAAACCAAAACCAAACCAAACCGGGCAAAATGGTGCTCACAGAGCAAAAATCTAAACCTAGTCCACATACACGGCCAGCAAAAGAAGCCAAAAAAGCACTGCCCTGTTTGGGTACCAAACCAATTTCTTCCAATTACGGAAGAACCCTCTGCCTTCTCAAAGAGAAGCAGCACTTGGTGTGGTGGAACACTCCACAGAGAGAGGCACTGGGCATGCACTGCAGTCACAAAAGGGCCTCACTTTCAAAAGCCTCCAGTACTCCCAGCTGGGGCAGATTTCCCAAAGCTTTCAGCAGACCTACTCAATTAGCCCAGGCAAGGCACGTTTGGCACCGTGCCTAAAAATACTGAGTTATCACCAGTGGTTAAAATCTCTGTTGGCCAGCCAAACCCTTGCAGGGGTGTCTGTTCAAAACTCTTCTTCCACTTCTTCTCCAGCTAACTTGCTCTTTGGGGAAATCCCCCTCCCCTGTTCCCTTATACTCCCCTTTCTGCACTGTCAAAATAAACACCAAACAAAACTGAGTGGCAATTTGCTAGCACAACAGAATACGGTTTTACCATGCTCGATATTGATGTTAGTGATGAATCCTGCAGTGCCTCTATTAGTGATGAATCCTGAAACAGTTATCATATGAACAAGGAAATCAGCAACGTGCTTGCTTTTGGGGGGCAGCTCCGAGGCTGCTGGGCGCATGGCACCCCCAAGTGATGTGCAGCCTCCCTGCCCTGCTGCAGGGAAGTCCCAGAGGAGGACCCAGGGTGATGCCCTACCCTGGGAGCTCAGCTACACTGTGCCACACTTGAGAGTGCCCAAGGCATGGCTGGGGTCCCATGTGTGGGAAGCCAGAGTATCAAGAAGGCAGGACCCGTACAGCAGCACAAGAGTGTACTTATAAAAAAACCCACAACTGTAAATCACCTCCATATACCAGAAAAAAAGGAATGAAAGAAAAGACTACATCAGAGGTTGAAATTAAATTCACCAACTAGGAAACAGAGTCACATCTCCAAAGAAAGCCCCAGCCATCAGCCATGCCTTGCATTAGAGCTTTCCCTGTGGCTCCCCCAGGAACAGGAGGCACACAGAAGACTACCTACCAAAGCCCACCAGCCCTTTCACATGCTGCCACACCTCGTCAAGAAGCTAGATCTGTCAGCCAGTTAAGGTGTCCTGTGCTTTTCCTGCAAAGCTGCTTTGGGGACGAGTTCAGCTTGGCTGTCTGGGCACTAGACTCGGGCGTCTCCAAATACCCTTCTCTCAGAGACATGATAAAGTGACCCCTCTCAGCTAGAATTTGATTTTACGTGTAGCTCTGCAGACATTAAGACACAGAGCTGACTAGAAACACAAATAGGGCATGCTCGTTCTCAAAAGCACCTGCCCTACTTCTTCCTCCTTTCCCCAGACTCCCAAAGGAAGTAATTTATTGATGACTTTCTAGAACTGCCAGAGGAGAGTAGGGGTGTAAGTGTTAAACATACAAACAAGGACTTGTAGGACTAGAGCTTTATTTGAGACTGTACCTGTAGCATACTGGAAATAAAATGTCTTCTACTTCCAAAGTTCTCCTGCCAAATGGATCCATAATGAAATCATTTGAACAAATAAAACAATTCAAGGTTGTTGAGTTTTTAAGTGCTTGCTTATTCTGATTCACAAAAAAATGTTAATGAGATGTTTTGGCTTAAATGTTAAATGAGATTCCTGTAAAGCTTTTCCAAAATCCAAATTTAGAGTCAATTGTTACTATGCTACAGATGCTGCAGATGGTTAACGTTCCCTCTCATATTGTTTTATCTTTACTTACTACAACTGAGTAAAAACTGCATCAACAAAAGAATTTAGCCAGTTTCTCCATACCTCTGCCTCTACTTGGTTTTTTGTCCACACTGAACAGAACCTTATTCTACGAGTTATCAGAATGACTTTTAGAAACTAGGTTGAATAATCCTTGTTTGTGTCATGACAGACAGCTTAAGAATCGTATTCACAGAAATTTAAGAATGAAATTTGTCAGTCTTAGCTACGTACTAGTAAAGAATCTTTTTTTATTTTTATTTCAGGATAAGAAGTTGTAAATTTTACACTTTAACATGATATTTGAATTTATTTGGAAGCATGTAACTTATTAACTGAGCACCAAATCTGGTCTTGGTGCCAGAGCAAGGCAAAATTCCCCTGACAAGGCTGACTGTGTAAAAGCAGTAAATGAGTGGGCCTGATGAAGAGCAAGTGAAGAAGCAGATTGGAGTGGGACAGTTGTGGTTTCCATCCTCAACAAAACCTGAACAAGCCCAGGGCTTTGAGTAACAAAAATAAATGCATCCCGCATCAACTGAGGGGAAAAATAATGTATGTTCTCTGATGCACAACTGCTATGCACTGCTGCTTACAACAACTTGTGCAAACACAGCTCAGCACAACTAGAAATGCCCAGGTTCTCTCATAGCACAAGGTGAACTATGTTTTAATATCATAACTTGCTCCAGGTAAAGTTCAACCATCGCTCACTTAAACACTTCCCTTTGACCTACAGGTTTCACCTAACAACCCTATTTGATAAGACAGGTTTGAATAGGTTATAAAAGGAGGAAGAATTTAGCCTCAGAAAGTGGGATTTCTGAAATCAGCACTGTCACAATTTCAGGATGATAGAGTTAAATTAAAAACTGATCAACCTGAAGTAAGTCTGATCTTAAAACACAGAAAAGAATAACGAACATAAAACCTGGCACCTACCCACTTCGGCCAAAGTCTTGATACACGACTCCACCGAGGCTTTCTGTGTTGGGTTTGGCCAGGTACAGTTGTAAATTCTAAAAGCAGACTGCAGCAGCTGAATAAAAACAGGCTGGTGTGTCTGAAAACAAAAAGATAAACATGGAATTTTACCCTTTAAGAATCCCCTCACAACTGCCTTGGGGTTTGACACAACGTAAACCACATACAAGGGCTTTTTAGCTTGTAGACTCACGTTACAACTCCCATTAAATTCTCTTTGCTCCTCTGGACTGGAGGGAACAGAAATCAATGCTACACCTCTAAAAAGGCCAAATCATGCAGTTTTTCCTCAGATCACCACTTATATCTGTGTGTGTTTTATATACGTGCGTGTCCCTTTTGTCATTTTTCTCATCCAAATACAAAGACAAGACATTATTCTCCAATGAATTCACAAGATCAGGTGTAAATCTGACCATTTTGAGCTGTGTACTGGTTCAGAGCTCTAAGTGATACAAATTAAGAGTAAAGGTTTTAAAGAGCAATTAAGCTGCTAGTCAGTGGCATGCGAGGGGACAGAGAAATTAAAGGAGGATGTAAAGATACAGCATTCCTACCTGGGCAGCAGAAGGTATCTCATTAGTGGTCTGAATTACATATTTGTCTGTGTCTCTTTTTCCTTACCTGGAGGCTGGTGCTGTTGTCTGAAAATGGCGAATTGAAGAAGCCACTCACAATGTTCATTACAGGCTCAGTGACATATTTCTCCAGAGATGTGTCTGCATGTTTACGATCCGTGGTTGTGTTACAAACCTACAGGGAAGAAGGAGGAAACTATGAGATTCATTTCTTATAAATAAGCAAGCTTTATTATTTAGTATTTATTACAACACGTAATATTTCTTCTTAATACAAAACCAAGTTATTTTTATACAAAAATCTATCAGAGATAACTGTCTTAAGAGTTCAAGCTGTACTTGTGATAGCTTATCTTTCTTCTCGGTGGTCTACACTGTTTTTTGAATACCCTTCACTTCTCAGTAACTCTTTCTGGTTGTCTCTTTATTCTTTCCCACACCATGAAAAAAGATCCCCCTAAGTCAGCACACTGCATGCCACTTACACATTTAAACAGATGCAAGAAGAAAAGAGACCTTTCCACCCATTGTGGGGCTTGTTGGAAGAGGCTGTAGAGACACAGGAGAAATAAACACCTGAGGCTAGAAAGATTTCACGCAAAGCTTAACTTCTCTCTACAACAAATCACCACAGATGGGTGGGGGGCAAAGGTGAAGCTCGTTTGCAGGAAAAACGTTAAAAAGGAAGGAAAGAAAGGAAATAGCATAGTCAATACCAACAGCCTTTAGGATTGTAAACTGTAAGATACTTAGGAAAGACACATGGGGAAAATACGAAAGCTAAAAACACTGAAAGAAAAGAAAGGATGGTACTGGGACAACTCTGGAGCACAGAAAGATGATTAAATGCTGGGAGGATGTGGGAAGATTTGTATAAAAGATTCCTGAAGACACCCTTTGGTACAACACTACAAGTTTGTTGCTGCATAAAGATGTCATGCTTAAAGAAAGGAAAAAATTAATTGGGTGGATTAGATCCTTCAGCATTTCTTTTATTTCTTTTCAACATTTGTGAACATCTATACAGTCATACTGACTTTGCACACGTCATTGTAAGCAGTACTAAAAGGAGTCTACAGAGAGCCAAACATGGTGAGAAAGGCAAGACTGGACAAAAAAGGAGTACAGACAATAGTCATACTATCTCTTCAACAGCCTTTAAATAAGTATTTGTAGTCACGTTTAACAAGACTAGAGCTTGGAGAAAAGGAGGCTCAGGGGACACCTTCTTGCTCTCTACAACTACCTGAAAGGAGGCTGCAGTGAGGTGGGGGTCAGTCTGTTCTCCCATGTAGCAAGTAATGGGACAAGAGGAAATGTCCTCAAGCTGCACCAGGGGCGGTCTAGATATTGGATATTAGGAAAAAATTCTTCACACAAAGGGTTGCAAAGCATTGGAACAGGCTGCCCAGGGAAGTGGTGGAGTCACCATCCTTGGAGGGATTTAAAAGACATTTCATTTAGTGGTGACCTGGCAGTGCTGGGTTAACGGTTGGACTTGATGATCTTGAAGATCTCTTCCAACCAGAACAATTGTATGACTAAGAAATGAAAAGTAAAGCTGTTCTCTTTGTCATCTATGCAAGGCACAGACTACTGTAATGTTCTAGGGAATCTATGCAAAAGAAGAATTTATTTTGTAACAGGTAGACTTCTCATATAACACAACTGTGAACCTGAGTGGTACATATTTACCATTACACCACTTTATGAATGAGGAACTAAAGTCCAGAGAAGCGTGTGAATTGCTTAAAAGAGAAAAGTTCTCTGCCTCACAGAGAAAAGTTGGTGAGGGAAGTGGAAAGATGATCCACAGCACCTGAATCTCACACAGGGCAAACATGCTCTCTAATTACACACTGCCACTGTCACACCAGAAGACAACGGTTTCACCAGCAGTGTTTTAAGGAAGGTCACTGATGTGACATCCAAAAGCACTCACAGCTCACAGGAAAGCATGCAGTATAACGCGCAAGCACTGTCACACGGTAGGCAGAAGAATAACCAAAGACAACTTGAGACCCAGAGAAGTAAGGCATCTTGAGGAGATTTGCTTGCCTGCTTTTCTACCACGTGTCAGCTAAACAAGTCATGCCCCCACATCGGGTGCGAGCGGCTGCGTGGTGCTTTCGCTGCCGGCTGGGGTTAAACCACGACACCCAGAAAAGGGAAGATTTTGGTCAGAGAAGCAACACTGGCTAAGCAGAAATAGCAAACTCTCCAGCCCTTCAGTTTTCTGATGACACCACCCCCACCCCCAGTCCTCATGGAGGGAACAGATTCAGTTAATAACGAAACTTTGGAAATCGAGAAAAAATAAATCACAGAATGAAAAAAAAACCCTCTTAAAGTTGTACTGCTTTTAATTAATCTGCGTGCTGGTTTTGGCTGAAACCAGTAGCTGTGGGGCTCAGCACTCGTGATCCCAGTGGGAAGACAGGAAGCAGCGCAGTGCTAGCATGGTGAATTCAGAACTCACCTAAACTAAATTCCAAAACACTTTTAAGCGTTCCCCTTCCCTTGTCTAAAAAAGCAGAGCCACATGTGGGGATGCCATTCTCTGCTCTAACACTGGTCTGACAAATTCCCAGCAGAGAAGGAAGTCGGAAATCCTCTCATTTGTTCTTATCCCTCTGCCCTTCGGGGACTGAAAGATGTTTCCCCGCGGAAGAAAAAACCTGAAATGCATGAAATGGAGATGAGGATTGAGCACGCGGTGTTTAAAAACCCCTTAAGAGGCTTTGGGACCAAAACTCACATGAATAACACTTCAAAAATTCTGCCAAGAAAGCCGGGATGACTTCACAGCTGTCAGATCCTGGCTCTTCCTTTAATCCTGCTCCGACTACAGCTGCTGACTCGCAGGCTGGGCCACACGCAGGAAAGGGAAGCCTTTCCTTCAGCAGCACCCACTCTGCTTAGTGTGACGCTTTAAGTCACCCACGGGAGAAAGCAGGTTGGCAGGAACTGTGGAAACAGGGTGTCTTGGAAGGCGCAACTGCTTTTGGCAAGCTGAATTTACACACGAATCTGCCTCGTGCCTGCTCTGCGATGTATCGCGTTGCTGAAAGGGAATGACAGCTGCGGACTAAATATTTCCTTCCTCAATCCAGAAACAGATAAAAAATTGGTTACTTATTTTTTTTGTTGTTTTAGAAAAGGGAGGAATCCAATCTGAGGATAACACTCTCCGTCTTTCAGTTTAGACCTCTCTAATACCAGACTCAGACTCAAAGCTCACACACTCAGCCACTGACAGGCATTTGTAGCAGCTGAAAGAAAAGCATTTCCCCTTCCCCCACGCAAAAGCATCACTTTTAGCTCACTGGAACACAGAGGATCAAAGGGCTCTTTTTCTAAATGCTTTGAAAGCTATTGTAACATCTTTCATGAGGCTGACAGCATTCTAACTGTCCTGATAGCTACATAACACTGATGTATTTATAACACACGGGCTCTGTCTGGGCCCCAGAAAAGCCAAACCTGAACAAATACACTCAATAACCTGGAAGAAATGGTTACCCATGGGGACGTGGCTGAAGAGGAGGACAGGCCAGAGCACTTCTGACATGCTCTCCCAGTTCTTCTAGCCCTTAAACAGGAAATTAAAAGGCATCTGCCCTGAGGGCTTTGCAGGAGAGCAAAATAAACCTGCATTTTGCCATTCAGTGCCAACAGCGCGCGCACACAAAATACAGCACTAATAATGCACTCACTCTTCACCTCTGAAGACCTGGAGTCTCATTTCTCTTACGAGAAAGGTATGTGAAAACAAGCTCAGTGATCACTAGCATCAGGGCAACTCTACGTTATTTGGCACGGTGCAGTTTATCTCCAGGCTCATGAAAGGTGGACAGAGCCCTATTTATACGTGTCTGCTTCTAGCCCAAGGGCGAAGAAAATTGGTCACGTTCGAGAGCTAGAGTAGTCTGCTTAGAGGGTCAGGGCCAGGACACATCAGGAAAGGGCAAACCAGAAAGGGAATTAAACAGGAGAAAAATACTTCTTGGGCTAAAAGCAGCAAGGCTTTCACTGTAGAACAGAGACAAGACAAACAGCAGGAACACAGGGTTTGTAGAGGTCTCATTACTACTGAAAATGGCTATCGCCAAAAAGAGAGAGCACAAACATCCCTGTCTTAACCTGTTTAAAACAAACAAAAAATAAAAACACCCAACCATTTATAAGTTTTCTGATTCACAGAACAATGAACAGGTCCCAGTGCCTATCGTACAGCACTAGCCTTTGCACTCACCTCTCTTTTGGCCATAATTCATGGTATTTTCTCCCAATACATTTCAAAGAAAGTATTTTGTGGCATGCTCTTACTTTGGGGTAAATGTCTGCTGCAGGACAGAGATTCTTTTACCTTTTTTTCTTTATTTCAACAAAATGAACAATGCATGGAGTGAGAACTTAAGGATTATAAACCGTAACAGACTGTGGACTGGGAAAAGATAGGCACCCACTATAACAATGTGCTCTATAACATCTCCAAAATTTTTCCAGTATCAAGGATCAAATACAGTCCACCAGCCACCAAAACCCTGTGGTTCTACTTATTCAGCAGAAAGAGCAACTCCATTAGCTGCTATTAATATTAGGCTCTTACAAAAAAGCATTAACCTCCTAGAAAAGGAGATGTAATGTAAGCTGCAATCACTATGTCACACTCACTTCCCCTTGTGACTCTACTATTGTATTTTATCTTCCTGTAAGGCCTAAGATTTCTTAGTTTTCTGCCTCCAAAATACCAGGAATGGAAGCTGAATTCAACTTCTGACTTGAAGCTTAATTCAACAAGTCATGACACCATGAAGCTCACTGAGGTCCACAGGAATGGAATGCTTATGGTACCAACAGTGCCCCATCACCTTGTAACCTATAGTTTATATATGAATTAGTATTCCAAAAGAACGTTACTCTACACTTGCCTTTAGGATCAATGGTGAGAATGTAGCGACAGTAGAATAAAAGACAAAGAACAGGCCAAAGTGAGATTCAAGAAGTAATAAGAGTCAAAGAATGTCTTGATCCCTGATCCTCACTGTACTAACAGAGTAAAGCAAGAAGATTATAAGTGTGGTTTGGGTTTTTTTTGTCACCACCATTACAACTCGTAACACAAGCTCCCAGAAGACACACATAGATGCTCAACCCTCTCCATGCATCCAACTTATTTTTCTGCAAGAAAAGAGAAAGGAACATGGGCTCCTTGATGCCCTTTTAGAAAGGGAGCTCTGCTAGTAATTAGCAGGTTAAATGATGAGAAATAACATCAGAATGACCGCTATTAATTTAAAAAAAAACCCAAACAAACACAAAAAGAAAACCCAACACAAAAAAAACCCAAGACATTTCCCCTATCATCAACTTCAGAAAAAAAAATTAAACCCCCCCATTAATAAAAGTAATACACCAAAAGAAGTCATTGCCAATTCAGTTGCCATCCATGATGACACCGTAACATTTAACGTCTCACGAAGCTTACCCTTGCCATATCGACAAGGAAGTTCTCAAATAACTTCCAAATATGGTTACTGGCATAGATTTCTTTCATTTCCACTTCAGTATCCACGTAACAGTGGTTAACAAAATTAACATAGGCAATTTTCACCTGCAGGAACAACAAACAATACAACATGGAACAATAACAGCCATTAACATGACATTTTCTTTCTGCAAGAACACCGAACAACAAAGATGATCCCTCAAGTACTAACAAGCACTAAAAGCAGTGATAACGAGTACGTTCAGTTCTGAGGATTTAAGGAGAAACACGGCAACAAATGCATCAAATGCACGCACGGAAATATTACACGAATTAAAATGAAAAGGTTTTGCAAACATTCTTACTCTTAACGACAAAACTACCACAAAACAAACCAATAACGAATCTGATATTTAAATGATATTAGGACTACAAAGGTCTGGTTCCAAAGCCAGGAGCTGTCAAAATGCAGGACATCCCCTGCACTTGCCAGTCGACTGCTGTGGGCTGATGCCTTGTGACAGGCTTGCCAAATATTAAAGAAATAAAAATAATAATTAAAAAAAAGCCTTTTGCAGAGCTGAGACTGCAATCCCTATATTCCCACAATCCTAACACAGCACTTGCTGTATTAGGGATTATATTTGGGATGGGCATAACTCAGATGGAAATGGAAGAGAAAGGTTATGCAGTGCTGGGACTGCAGCAACAGCAGCACGAGGCTTAACAGGAGACCTGTAGTCTCACTTATCTCCTGCATTACGAGTCTGCGTGTGCACATCATAAAATTGGATATCCAGTGCCCGAAATGTACAGATGAAATAGAAACATATGCAGATACACTGAAAATTGCTCGTCGTGGTCAAAGAGGAGGAAATAATTGCATATGTTTAATGCAGTCAGGAGAAAACACGTCAGACTTTTAGGTTTCATTTGTTTGGGCTTTTTTAAATTAGCATCTGTTGAAATTAATGTTAGTAAGAACCTTTGAGCAAAGTAAACATTCTTCTTTTTAAGAAGAGAATCAGTTGATCACAGGGGATCACAGCGTTTTCACAACACAGAGGGACTATTAACTCCTGCAGGTTCCAGTTCTGTTGATAGGAGCCACATTTTATCCCCAGATAGCCCACAGAAATCCATCTGATGGATACACAGGGCCAGACCAAGCTCCTTGCAAAGACTGTGAAAAGATTTCTTTTGATCACAACAGGTTTGGTGAAAATAAACATCCCCATCTGATCAGTGTGAGGTATCACAGTCTTACTGAAGCATGACCAGTAGTAGCTGCAGAAATGGACCTCTGTACGGAGTGAATAAAAACATTTGCTCGACTGTAATTGAATTTAATAAAATGAGACTTCACTCAAAAGCCCCACTGACTTTAGCATAGTCAGAATGTTGCCCATCACTGCCAACAAATTCGGGCAGCAGCAAAACATCGGCTTGACAAACGACTCTTCTGAGTCTTTGTAGCTACAACTAGGAGTTATCAGAGCCAGGAAAACAAAACAAGGCGTCTGCCCCAAAAAGCTGACAATCGAAGCGTAAGGGACAAGGAATTGTCTGAGAAAACAGTGCCTATCCTTTCTCACTTACCCACCTTAACAAATACCACCTGTTCTCCAGCCTGTTTTCTGTGCTAACAGTCAGCTTGTCAGTATATTATAAACAACAAAACATCTTCTGAGTTTCTAAAACTGTGAAATCTGTTCCCTCATCCAGCGAATCTTACCTCAGGTATGCAGTCATCGTGGGTCACCACTCTCACTATATCATCCAGTGGCAGGAGTGAATTGCACTTGATCTCTGTGTAGACATTCTTTCCTTCCGTGCAAGCTGCTAGCAACTCCACTAGAGTGATGTGATATGCTAAGGGCCCACTCTCGTCTGCTCGATCCCGCTCTGAACACATCATTTGGAGTAGGACTGGAAACGATGCTCTGTCGTTGTAGAAAATCAACACATCTTCGCCGCCGTTGATCAGCTGGAAAAAGATACCACAAACTTTTAAGCACCCTGGACTGCAGTTGCTGTGGAATCGATGATCTTAAAGGGCTTTCCCGAGCTAAATGATTCTATGATTTTCTTAATTTCTTCTTTGGTTCTACCTTGAAGGATGCCAAGGCTGTCTAGATAAACAAAAAACCAAAACCAACAAAAACTACTCTGATGTGGCTTACCAAAAACACATGTCAAAACAACATCACCCAAGGCAAACTTCTGTTTTTATCTAGATGAGTGCAAATCTGGAATAACTCCGCAAGGAGTGAGGTAATGCAAGGTGAATTTGAAGCTTAATTTGTGTAACTCTGTGTTTACCTAAGACATTATGCAATCCTTATTATTCCTACCATCTCAGTATTTGTCTGAAGTTAATTAATTACCCTCACCTCCTGTTGTGAGGCTAAGATGCACTATTATCCCTGATTTATAGGTAGGAACTTGAGGTGCAGAGAGATTACATCTTTTGTGCTATGTCACAAAAAAAGCCTGTGGCTCACCCATAAGTTCACCAACCTCTTCTGTGCCCTTGCTCAGCACTGGAAACAAAGGATGATTCTTCCCTGCTCCATCTGGCAGGTGGGTCTTGACATTGTCAGTGTGATGTCAGCACTGCCATTTAACACAAAACTAGTGTATGTGATAAATATTTGATTTTGCTACAAGTGCGCTGATCATCTCAAGAGGATCCAGAGCAGATAAGGATGCTGGCAGCCCCATCTCAGCAGACCTCACAGAAAAGTTTTGCTTTAACCCTCTTCTGAACCCCACCATATACCGAATATATCTATTGCCAGCACTGCTCTGTGAGCTCGAGCAGAGCTGGGACAGGACAGTATTCTTGTCCTCTCTCCATCGCTTTCCTTTTAAGCATAATGCACTTTCAGTGCAAGTGGAAAATAAGCTCCCACAATCCCCTCCTAGTACAGAACACAACTCGGCAGCAAAACAGCCATACATACTTTGTGAATAAGGCACTTGACATATCCAAGTTTCTGTGTGACATGAATTCCTAGCTTACTGAATTCAAGGGTAGAAATAAAGGTTGCTGGAGCTGTTGAGAAATAGGAACGCAGTAAGAGCAGAAATGAAAATGAGTTTCTCAGAATGAAAAGTCAAGAAACATTTCATTCCATTTTTCAGTATTTCAATATATCAAATTTTGAATTTACAACTTTTCTGTTTGTGTTTTCCCCGTTTCTTGCTCACTTTCTACTTTGACAGTTGGATAGAGTGAATTGTGAATCCAGTCTTTCCTACAGTTCCTATTTCTCATTTATCTTTGGGTCTCTAAAATGTTTCTACTCGTGACTTTTCAAAATGGGCATTTTCTGGACAAGCCACAGTACAGAAAAAAGGCTTTCCAAGGGACAAGTGCTTGAGGAGGCAGAAGGAGACAGTAGAGGGAGGCAGATGCCATTCAATTCATCGCACTCAACAGCAAAGAAAAAAAGAGGGGTGGGAGTGGAAATAAGAATATTCAAAATGTTGGAACATTTACCTAACTTTTTAATAGTGCTGTCTGGAATACTGTGCTCTTAGGACATTTCACATCCAAAATAATTTTTAAAAAATCCACCCCAAGCCCCCTGGGAAGGTCCATGCTCTGTCACTTCCTATGAAGTTGTTCACCATATTCCCATTGTTATTTTCCACTTGTGTACATTTTGCACAGAGAAGAGGGAAGATGACTCTTTCCAAGCTCCCTCGAGTTACACTCTTATTTCAAATCCAGACCTAATCTGTACCAGTATTACTTGATATTTTATCATATCAACTCAAACTGAACCCTCAGCCTTTCATGTATCTATTGCTGATGATTAAGGAGGAAATACCAGGAGGTAGTGAACTTGTGAAACACGATGCTGCATGACATGCTTGCAACATACTGACTGTGAGGAACCACAAACCGAAGCAGACAATGTTGCATCAGCACAAGAAGGGGGACAAGGTAATCATCGTAAAGGACAGAAGTAGATGTCATCCCTTTTCCCCAAGTTATCTACTTCTAAATGTGATTTACAAAGGGCATCCAAACATGGACCCAAGCAGAGAAAATTACGTCCCTTTAAAAGTAGAAATCACAGAACCACAGAATATTAGCGGTTGGAAGGGACGTTGAAAGATCATCTAGTCCAACCCCCATGCCAGAGGAGGATCACCTAGAGCAGGCCACACAGGAACATGTCCAGGTGGGTTTTGAATGTCTCCAGAGAAGGAGACTCCACAACCTCCCTGGGCAGCCTGGTCCAGGCTCTGTCACCCTCACAGTTAAGAAGTTTTTCCTTATGTTTACCCGGAACCTCCTATGCTCCAGCTTGTACTCATTACCCCTTGTCCTATCACTGGACGTCACTGAGAAGAGCCTGGCTCCATCCTCTCCACACTTGCCCTTTACTACTATTTATAGCCATTAATAAGGTCACCCCTCAGACTCCTTTTCTCAAGGCTAAAAAGACCCAGCTCTCTCAGCCTCTCCTCATAAGGGAGATTCTCCACTCCCCTCATCATCCTAGTGGCTCTGTGCTGGGCTCTCTCCAGTAGCTCCCTGTCTTTCTTGAACTGGGGGTGCCCAGAACTGGACACAGTACTCCAGGTGGGGCCTCACCAGAACAGAGTAGATGGGGAAGAGAACCCCCCTCGACCTGCTGGCCACACTCTTCTTAATGCATCCCAGGATGCCATTGGCCTTCTTGGCCGTGAGGGCACATTGTTGGCTCATGGCCATTCTCTTATCCACCAGGACTCCCAGATCTTTTTCTCCAGAGCTGCTCTCCAACAGATCAGCCCCCAACCTGTACTGATCCATGGGGTTCTTCCCCAGACGCAGCACTTTACACTCAGCCCTTATTGAACTTCATTAGATTTCTCCCCGCCCAGCTTTCCAGCCTGTCCAGGTCACACTGGTTGGCAGCACAGCCTTCTGGCATGTAAACCACTCCTCCCACTGGACCCAGGACCGACCCCTGAGGAACACCACTACCCACATGCCTCCAACAAGACTCTGCTCCACTGACCACAGCTCTCTGAGCTCTGTCCTTCAACCAGTTTCCAATCCATCTCACCACACAACCATCCGAGCCGCACTTCTTAAGCTTGGCTGCGAGGATACCGTGGGAGACAGTACTGAAAGCTTTGCTGAAGTCAAGATATACCACATCCACGGCCCTCCCCTCAGCTATCCATCTAGTTGTATCAGCATAAAAAGGCTATCAGATTAGTCAAGCATGACTTCCCTTTGTTGAATCCACGTTGACTACTCATGATAAGCCTCCTTTCCTCAATATGCTTCGAGATGGTGACAAGCAGCAGCTGTTCCATCACCTTTCCAGGGATGGAGGTGAGGCTGACCGGTCTATAGTTACCTGGGTCCTCCTCCTTGCCCTTTTTGAAGACTGGGATGACACTGGCCTTCCTCCAGTCCTCAGGCACCTCTCCTGTTCTCAAGGACCTCTTGAAGATTATGAAGATACAAAGTTTTATTTTTACAGAACCCATTTCAAGGTTGCCTCTTCCCTATTTTCTCCCTCAGTTTACTAAAACCCATTTCTAAGCATCTTCCTGCAGGATTTAAAAAGGAACAATGTGAAGATACTTGCACTCCTAGTACCCTTTGCAAGATACACCTCAGAGCATGCACCTTTCCTCAAATAGGCAGCTATAACTTATAGTAAGAGAATTTCTGAATAGGATCAAACAAGTTTTAAAGCAAACTGTCCATATCGTTTTAGGTTTTAAAATTAAGACTGAACACTAATTCTGAAATCACTACTGACCTGTTGGGATTGGAGGCTTGAAGCCCATTCTCATTTGTTACGATAACTTTGAAACAAGGTTCATTTCCAGGATTTGGTTTCTTTTTTAATTCTTCTTCCATTTCTTCATCACCTTCTTCCTCCTCATCCACCTCTTCTACTTGCATTATCCCAAAGTAGTCACCAGCATCAAACACCTGAGATGGAAAGTGCACAAAATATCAAGCAGTTGGTTTGAAGTATTACCCTGATATGCAAAATGTGACACTGAAAAGCACTTGCAGACAACGTTGGTATGCAATCCAATTAAAAAAAAAATAAAAAAAAGGCATTTTAAACTGAACAGATAAATGAACATTTATTTTTTCACATTTTCACAGAGCTGTTTGTTTGGGAAGTTTCTTTAGTTAACAGTGGCAGGAAGCTTTGTTATTTTCTTTGGTACCAATAGTTCTACAGATGATCATCTGTTAGTTTAACTCCTCAAAAAATTTTAGAAGCTGCAAAGAGAATACCTTTGCTCAACTTTGCTAAAAGCAACAACTTAAGACCTGCAAAACCAGGTGTTACTCAGGCTCCACAACCATACTAAAGTATGTTAAGGTCCCTGAAGCTTTTACCAATCAAGTTCTGAACCAGTTAAGAAATCTCAGCATGTTTTCCTCCCTTCCCTACAAAAGTAAGTGCCCCTGCTCACTCACCTCTGGGGAATTGGGAGATTCCTTACACTTACCTCCACTAGCATTTACATTCTTGCCTACTCTGACATAACACCTTCATCTACAGCCTACATAAGTAGTTCTCTACAAAACCTTCCCTTCTGCACAAAATCTTGCCACATGGTGGGCTTGCATATCTTTTGCAGAACCAAGACTCTGATGACAACTTCTGTGATTTCAAAGTGAACGTGTGATTTTAAGGAAAAAAACCCCACAACTGCATAAAGCCTCAGAAGATTTTTCAAATCCTTTCAGAGGCAGTTATTTTGCTAAGTTACTCGCACACTACCTAATGAACAAGGCAGGAACAGACAAATAATTTGTCTCAAACTAATCTCACTAGAAAGTAGCAGGGAGGGAAAAAGAAGTGTGACATCTAGAGTTACTGGTTTAACATGCCATGCCCAAGTACACCTGGCCTCTGATGCCACATTATTAGAAGTCATTAGTTCTAGACATTGACAACTTATTAGCTGTAAAATCCCAGTGGCAGCGACAAGCTTTTATTTGTTCAAGTCTGTGTTCCTTCAGGGTAGCTATTTCTGCTAAGCCCCAACAGAAGCGTGAGGAAATCAACTCCACATTTGTAAAGCAAGGTCACCTAGACAAAGCAGAGAGCTGCCCAAAGACAGCTAGCAAGGGAGGAAGGCAGTGGGGAAACAACACCTACTTCAGATCTTAAGCCACAGAATGGTATTATAGACCAGACCCCAGTGGAGAAGTGACTGAAATGCCCTTGAGGATCAGGGGATGGTATTTTCCTTTGGGCTGGGGGATGGAAAAAGAAGATGCCAACAATATGCTGGCTAACTCCACATACACATTTTTCTTAGGGTAAAGAAAATTACTTTGCAAACAACCTTACTGGAGATTAAAAATACACCTATTTAAAAAAAAATAAATTGGAAACTGAATTAGTATCTTCCACTTCAGGAAGCATCAAAATAGCTAGCAGTTCTCATTTATTTCTAGTTTTGTTAGAAGAGGATAACATTACTCAATAGTAAGCAAACCCACAATCTCTTGCTGTTGTAACTGTAGCCACCGAGGTTTCTCTTTAAGTCTCTGCTCAGTTGCCTGTAAAATTCCTAGCCATTCATGCAGCTGCTGCAGGCAGGCCTCAGCAAAAAGAAAGAGTCCTTCCTTGTGTGGCTGTCAGTGGTGCTGACAATTCATTTCCATCAGGCTGGCTCCCAGATGGATCAGCTCCCTGATCTGGCTCACCACCCAAGTGCTGATCCCAGCTCACGGCAGGCAGCAAAAAGGTGCACGAGGGCACACACACTTTCCATTCCTCCCTGAAGTGATGCTTCGCTGTTCGATCAAGAGCTGTCCTCATCAAGCTCATCAGCTAGCAGAAGAAACCACAGCTAAGCGACTGGCAGCCATCAGAAGATTGAAATTGCCAAGCGTGATTCACTGGAGTGCACCTGACACCCAGTACAGTATGGCACTGGGTATACTTCCTGTACTTGACATTTGTCTGAAGGAGTTGACTTGGAGATCAGCCTTCACCTGCCTCTGCCTCCACCCGTTCACCAAACACCCCTGATGAATGTTAATATCAAGGCTCTACAAGTAGAACTAACCTGCCAGTTGAGCGAGTGGATGACACTTCTGACCTCCTCTTTTCCTCCCTGCCTTTGAGAGGGTCTGTCACACTCAGAACCTGGTAACAGCAGCTCAATTAAGGGAATCTTAAGCTACTTAAGCAAAAAACAGCTGGGTAGGACCACACCACAGATTTGCAAAGTACCACCTTTTGCTTGAAGCAGAACATGCAGACGGGGCACACAGTGATATGGTTTAGCAGTGGACTTGGCAGTGCTGGGTTAAAGGTTGGACTAGATAATCATAAAGGTCTTTTCCAACCTAAATGATTCTGTTATTCTAAGCTCTCCACCAGAATAAGTCTAGAAGACAGCAAAGGAGCAACACGTTTGGGTGGCACAACTCTACAAACAAAACATGCTTGGGCAAAACCACTCCTCATATTCAGGTGCAGTTCCAACCTAACAAACCTACTGAACTAGAGAATGTGATAACAAAGCAGGCACATGTCGCTGCAATCACCACGCACAGGCATCTTCAGCAAATTCCTTCTAAGCACATTGCCAGCTGCTTTGAAGGCCACAGGTAGCCTCTGAGCGACAGCCTGCCCTCCCCTGCAAGTAAAGTTTAGGAGTATTGATCATGCTGCATTACTTCTAGTAATTAAAAGCCTCCATTTCTAACTGGGATCAAACTCTAAGCAGTCTTTTGCCAGCGACATTTCAGGGCCAAAAAAATCTTGCTGCAATAGACAGAAGTCTGCCACATAACTCAGCATATGGCTGGAACAGGAAAAAAAAAGATTATGAATAAAACTAGGTGCAGATACTGCATTTCCCAGGCTTACAACCAGGCTACACATGGTTTCTCCAGTAACATAAGAAACAATCACTATATTGTAAATATAATCTTAGGGTTCATAGAAAATTATTACATATGTATATGTTTTGTTTGTTAGGTTTCCACCAGGAACACAGAAAAGTTTGCTTCCCGACAGACACTGAATGATAAACACTAAATAAATAAATAAAAGCAGCTTTCTAGATCTGGCAGATGTACCATGTTTTTGAATGAGCAATCCAATTTAATTCATGGTTACATAACGATCTCCAAAGGAAACCTGCTCAAGCAGATCTTAAGGTAAATGAAAAAAAAAATAAATACAAAACCAACCAACCAACCCCTCCACTTCTATCATGAGCTTTAATACACACAAAGGAGGGAGGGTGCGTTCACTCTGAATGTTGAAGCACATAGCCAAGTGTGTGTGTTGGAAAACAGCAGTCTGGGCTGGGTTCTAGAGGTACTGATGTAAGAGATTTCTATCTGTATTATGGATGCAAATTTTCCAAGTTCTATGCTAGAAAGTTTTAATCTTTGCAACAGGTCAGGACAAACAACAAATTCCTCTCGCCCTCACACACGAAACAAAGAAACTCATCCTACACTCCCATGCTGCACTGATTCTTTCCCCCCAGTTATTCTTCATTACCTAGATTTTCAAAACATTTTCATCGTTGCTCTTCACTTCCTTGGCTTTCTTTACTGCTGCTCCTCCAGCCACTCCACGTGATCTGGTTCTAAGTAAGGTACTGTAGCTCTGCCTCTACCCCCTCAAAAGCTCATCCTAGCTGACTGCACTCCTCACTGTAATTTTCCCAGTCTTCTCTATATCCTTTTGCCCTTTCTCTGGATAAAGCATAGAAGCTGCAACAGTAGAGACAAGCACCATCAGCAGACTATTTTCCTAAGCACGTGGAAAATCCCTCTCAATGCACGCACTGGAACACTTAGTACAAAAGAGCACGCTCAGCCAACCACTGCAAGCAAAACGAAACAGAAGGAGCAACCTGCCACCTCAGGGCATATGCTTTCTTCACCCTGCTTTCGTCATCCTGGCCTCTGTAAAAAGATCAGGACCATGGGTCTCCTCTCACTCTACTGTCTTGTTTTCTAAATCTCACACTCCCCCAACAAAGTTAGTAACACACAAGGATTCAAGCCACAGGACACAAATCTTAAGCCTGCATTATGTCACAGCACAATTCCAAAACTTGCCAGACACCTCCAGCTTCGTAACACTGGCATACAGCAGCTTGCAACCTCAGGTTTCCTTGCTAGCTTTACACTGCCTTCTCTTTCATCCTGTTCCAGTACAGCCCTTTTCATACCTTCCTCTTTAAGCAGAGCAGCAGATATTCCCTGCTCCAAGTCACTTGCACACATGCTTGTTGAGAGAGATATAATACAACAGGAAGTTTGTGACTGGGCATATACTTGAGTTAACGTAGGTTGATATTCGCTGTAACACACACACGTATTCCTGTTGTTAGCAGTGCCAGACACAGAACAGTTAGAGACCAACAGCAACATATTCAGACCTTTTGTGACTGTATGTTCTATAAACACTCAGATTGTATCCTGACTTGTTACACATGCCTCCTGTCCCACCTTTAAAGTTGATATGGGGAAAAGAAGCACTCAGGTAATTAGAAATAAGGTTACTTGTACATGCTTGTTAAACTGAAGTCCCCTCTCCTTCCCCACTGTCCCACACTTCCCGTTCCAGCTTCCCTTGCCATCTCACTTGTTTCTCCACTGTTCATCATGCCCTCCAGCACCCCACTGCTAGTTCTCTTTTCTCACCATACCTAGATGTTCTTATCAGACCTTTTTCTCTCCCCAGGACTGAAAATTCACCTCATTATTTCCTTCCCCACGTAGGCTCCTCCAGATTCCCTGGAGCACTCTCAAGTCTCCAGACAACTAGTTTTGGGTTGTGTCTCTCTCCTGTGGCTCAGTTCCTCATTCCTTTACTCCAGCAAATCCAAGACAGCTTTCCTCACCACTGAGGCTGGCTGTGTATGTGCAAAATGATAAAAAAAGGCTAAATTCAACTTATGTCTCTACAAGCTTGTTAACCAAAATTACTCCTTTTCTCTACTTCATTTCTCTTCCCTTTCTCATCACAAAGCTCCAGGGAGCAAGCAGATGGTTTGCTAAAGACATGGGAGAAAAAGTATTCTCTATCCTGGAGTGTGTCCCTGCCTTCACAGTCCCTCACATTCAGGCCGAAGTCCAGAGACTCCTTTTTCAGCTGAAACATACCCAGCCCCTGCAAAAGGATGATCTGTATGCTGCCTGGGCAGGGCTACAACAGGGGAACTCAGAAAGGCTCACAAAGGGAAATGTCCCCGAATTTATGTTGTTGCATCTATAAGTGGTAATTTTACAAGGATTACAACTTGTCCAAAATTTGGCTTGATAAATTCACAGAGCACCACTGCTTGGAGATGCTCTACAAAGTGGGTCTTGCATTGTTATTGTTTTAACCATCTCCAGAACGTTCTTCTGCCACCATCCCTATTCTCTGAAAGGGCTGAACAACTTCGTAATTACTCAGATCAGGAATACATGAGCACAAATTAAGCGGCTGAAAACACCCCCAGAAACCAGTCTGAGACAGGCAACTTGTGCATACACAAGATGAGATGAGTTGGTTCTGCACAATTCTAAACGACTGAGAACAGGGCAGATCAGTATGGAAGTGAACTGGGGAGGGGGGGGGAAATCAGTTAAAAGCTAACCCAAAGCAGAACACATTACCATATGACAACATCCCGACTTTAATACTACTACTGTTGCTTTTCTAAATTCCCCTTTGTCATAAAGGGATAAGGCTTTAGGACTCATTCATCACCCCTCTCCAATACTGGATCTCCAGTTACCAGGATCCCCAAACGCTTTCCAGCGTTATACTGACTACAAGAAGATGAAACCAGATACGCAGAACACATCTCACCTCATCAGTCCCAAGATGCAGGTTTGGTAACGAAGCTCTTCCCAGTCTCCCCTGCAGAGCAACCTCTTGGCTGCCTGCACCCCAGCTGGGAAAGGGGGACCCACCCCCCCATCACGGCTCGCTTGAGGAGAGCTTGCCCCCCACACCTCCCTCACCATCGCGCTAGTGGGGGGTGTGTGCTTCCCTCCCAGCTGGGGGAGGGAGAAGAGGGCACCCCACGTCTCCCCACTATCTCCTCGCTGAAAGAAGCCCCTCCAGCGTAGGGCCGGGACGTGGGGCTTCCCCCACCGGCTCCCCGGCCCCTCGAGGCGCTTCCCGCCGAAGGGGCCTCCCTCGAGGCGCCGTCTCCCCCGACAACGGCCCGCGGCCACCCACCTCGCCACGCAGCTTGCGGCAGAGGCTCTCCCAGTAGCGCGCGGGGACTCTCGACGCGCGGAGCGCGGCCCCATGCAGGGCCACGAAGGCCGGCAGATCCTCTTCCCCCTCTGCCGACATGGCCGAGCGCTCCCGCTCCCCGCTGCCGCTGCTCGCCCCGGCACAGACCGGAACACGCCGGGCGGGGAGGGCCCCGGAGTGGGAGGGAAGGAAGGAGAGAGGGAGGGAGGGAGGGAGCGAGCTGCGGGCGCGTGGCAGGGCGGGGCTTCGTCGCGCGGAGGGGTGGTTACGGCCATTAGGGGCAGTGTCTCGCTGAGGGGCGCGGCCGCTTTCCACTCACCCCTCGGGAAAAGAGACGTGGGGGCTGAGGTTGTCTCTTGTTCTTCTCCTGCCCTTCAGCGTTAATAAAGCCACCGCACTCGTGGCGCGGTGCTAGCCGCAAACTCTTGAGTTTCGCCGTGTGTCTCCGATTTGTGTGCGCAGAGGAAAAGCTGGCACCGCGTACAGTGTATAAACACTAGTTTTTTCAATTAAAGTGTTTTTTTTTTAAGTGAATTTTAACATTTACGCCTTTCTTAAATATGTCAGTGTAAGAGGCAGGTGCGTTCTTTACAAGCGCCTGTAGTAGGGTGGTGGCTTCCCAGTGTTTTTCATGAGTGGTTTAGAAGACGTTTCTAAGAAAACCCATTCTTTCTCAGATTTTCTAGGGAATAGCCTAAACCAGTTTAACCTGAGGCCCCCTAAACATTACTGGTAGCTTTGGTCTCAACTCAGGTGTGGTTGAAAATCTACAAGAGGGAAGCCAGGCGTTTGACAGCCGTGGCTGCTCTGGAGCGCAGGCCGGATCTTTGCTGTGCCTGCTGTGGCCAGCCCAGAGCTGCTGCTGCTGCTGCTCGGAGTGCCTGTTTTGCCCCCTCTGTAGATTGTCTGCTCCAGGAGCCAGTCTGTCCTCAAATTAAATCGGGATCCATCATCAGCGCTGCTCCTTCTGGCAGCATGGCACCGATCTGACGTGTGGGTTGTCCTACAGCCCTGGAAATAAAAGGCAGCGTCTAGAAATAGGAATTTAGGGTCAGTAGCTGGTCAAGAAAGCCTCAAATTCACAGAGTGCAGTCAGTGGAGAATGTACATGAATGCCACGTTGAAGAAACACCTCTCTGCTCGCTGCCCTGTCCCATGTGGATGGACTGGTGTCCTACATAACTACCCAGAGTGGCAATCCATCTCTCCACATAACCGCAGAGTTATCAGGAGGAGGGCCTCGATATTAAAGAGCTGCAATAGCTTAGCCAGGCACACAGAGAGTAGGAAGAGATTAAAAATGATGCCTACGTGCCGTAACGACATACATCACCGTTCTGCAGCTGAAGATCTAGCACAATCCTCAGGTTGGATATCTGAATAGTAAATGCAGGCAAATCTTCTTTGCCTGAGACTGTGTCTGCCTCACCACGTGCTGTGTTCCCACACTTCCCCATCATCAAGGCTTTACTAGGATATCGCTAAGGAGATCTACCCGATTAAACAGCAGAGGATCAAAAAACAGATGTATTTCCAATGTTCCTTGGCTGGGTGAGGACACTTTTTGTTAATACTGTGCTTTGGAAAAAGAGGATGGCTGTGGTGGTGATCTTGCACTAGCATTAGGAGTATGTGGAGACTAGATCACTTACCAGTCCTCATGGGGACCTTGCTTACTGAAAGATCCCAATACCACCTTTCCATCATTTCTGTCTTTCCCGTAGGCTCACTATAGAAACACACAACATCATACGGTTCTACACGGCTGTATCAAGTATTGCAAGTTACACGACTTGTTTTTTTGCATAGATTTTGGTCAGTGCTCAAAATGCTGTCTTGAGCTGGGAGTGTTTACTCCTGCTAATTTGAACTCATTTGTTTACTTCTTTTCTGCCAGATGACTTTATAAACATGAGAAGGATCCCAGAAAATATATACTAAGTTTATAGTTTTTTGAATTAAACTTACTTAACTTCAAACTGTAGGTTTTTTTAAACAAACTTTTTAATTACCTAGAGAAAAAAAAAAAAAAAGTCAATTTTTTCCCTAGACAGACCAAGTATGAAAAGCAGGATGTATTTTGATTTTTGTGCTCAGTAGAGCCACAGTGATCATGCCCTGTCCAGAGGCAAGGGGAACGTGATCCTGCTCCAACATGAGAGTTACATAATTCCTGTTCTCACCAAGAGCAGGCAGGTGCTTTCTCAGTGCTTGGTTGTATTTCCACCTCGCTTTGGGTAGGAGTTCTGGCTGCTGGCCAGCTGTCTGTGGTTCCAGGCTGTTTGGGTGAGTTTGCAGGTCTAGGGGCAGGCTACACTGCTGCTGATAAACTCCAAGTAGTAATAAAACACACTCAGAATCACTGGGATTAAGAGTAGGTAAGACCCTAGGACACAAAAGCGGCTCTAAGCAGGTTATTCCCTGTCTTTGTCTAACAGCTACCAGATGAGGTCTAACCCAACTGCTGTCACTTGCAGCCTACCCCACTTTTTTTTTTTTTCTGGTTTTCCACAATAGGAGTAATTCCCAGAGTGGGTAGCAGAGTCCAGCACTCACCAGTCTCCTGTCACCACGTCAGCCACCAGCTGCAGAGTGAGGCTTTCCTGAGCAGTGGTTCCTGTTCTGTGGCATAGATCACCTGCGATGCCAGAGCTGTAGCCCAGAGCCACTGCCAGCCTCTCGGTGTGAAAACAGGTATTTATGGGTAATCTTTGTGAAGAAAAAGTTACCACAGTGTATTATTCTGATTGTTTTCTTAGAGTAACTAATTTACAGTGCCTGAACAATGCAGCCCTTACTCAGGCAAAGTGCTTGTTAAATGTAATGGGTTACCTTACAGAGGTATTTGCGGAGACTGCAAAAAAATTCTTAGCAAGGCTGAGCTTACCAGCACTATCCCTGTCTGAAAGAAGAGGCTTTAGTCTTCTGGCATTATCTGTAGGGGGCTGATGCCTGCAGCTGTTGAGCCTCTGTCACAGCAGTCCCAATGACTTGTCCACCACTACCTCATTTAGTTCCTGTCCTGTTGCTGGAATTTATCTGGAGTTAGCATATGTCAAGTGGCATTTGCCCCCAGCAAATACAACTAGAGTTTTACAAAGTTTTATGAGTCTGGCCATTTCTGGCTTTATTGCAAATGTTTATGGCTATCTGATCCCAGCAGATCTGATGTGCATTCCTCGCTTCATTTTCCTGCTGTTTCATGTTGGAGCCTTCCTCTTTGGCAGCGTGTCATGGAAACCTTCTTCTGAAGAGAGGTAGGGATGTAAGGAACAGAGACTCTCAACATAATAATAAAAAGATAAGGGGAACTCTTTCTGGTGCATTTTACAATAAATATAATACGTTATCAAAGAAACCATTTGCTTTCATATAAACAACTTTCTAAACAGTAAAACTGTAACTTCTAAGCAAGGAGAAAGAAAATGCATCATGGCTGAGCAACGTCTCCTAAAAATGCTCTGGGAATGATGTCTGTCTGGTGTGCAACTTACATAAAGATTCAGAGACATGTTGCCATGGATCCACTGCTGACTGTCCATTTAGATGTTATTTTTAAGAGGCAAAAATAGCAATTATGATTGCACAGAGCGGGCCCCTTCTGTGACACCAGGAGTCAGTCAGTGTTGATGGCTGAACAAGAAGAATAAATCTATGCCCAGTTTGCCTTCACTTACCTACTGGGTCGTGTCAGGGGGATGTTCACCAGGCCATTATATTTTGTGAGCTTATTGGGAAGTCATGGAAAGATCTGAAATGAGAATGGAACCCTCTGCGATTCTCAACAAGCGACACCTATTCCAATGAATCAGAATCTTGTACTCAGATGCTCATGGTCACAACTGCTGAACTTTCAGTGGCTTTTGCCCTTATACACAGTTGCTTCATTACCAGTAATTAATTTGACTTCCTTTAGGGACTTTTGAGTTGAGCTTTTCTCTGAACTGAATTTTCCTCTTAGTCCTTTAAAGCTCTGATGCTGTGAAGACAGCCGAGCACCATCTCACGTGGCACACTGGTACTCTGATAAAAGAGATGCTGTATCTTCTTGGAGCGTAATGAAGATAACTGCCTGTATTACTCAAGTGGATTGCTACTAGCTGAAAAAGGCAGCAATAGATTTTTTTGCAGACAGTTAGAATTCAGCTGCCTCTCATTGTGCCTTACAAACCTATCAGTGAAACCAGCAGTCACCAGTCACACCGCTAGTGTTTGCATCATTTACAACATGTATACAACCAGCAGAGCATACAGTCAGATGACAAATACTTTCTCTTGATAAACTGCTTATGTGAGAGCATCAGCTGAATGCCATGTGCCGTGCTGGTTGACAAGGTTTCCTGCCTGTTCTACAGTAGGTGGCTGCTGTAGCAGTAACAACACTCTGCAGGCTGTGTTTATCCTCTAACAAGCACTGCCCAGTGGCAAACCTGTTATCAGCAGTTATCAATTGAATTAATAACGTCCGTGATTTTTGCCTGGTCTAGCACACTGTGTGCATTTAGTGACAACTTGCACTTCTTCTTAAACTGCAAAAGATGGTGATTTAAATCAGTTCTAACTGACCTGTTGATGGCACTACAGATAGCCTATCTTCTGTCAGTCTGTCATCATCCATTTTCATAATTACCTGCATTAGGAGTTTCACTTGGGCCACTGGTTGTACAAATTCTACTTGCTTTGTAATCTTAGACTGCAAAAGTGTAACTATCATTGTAAAAGTTCAGCAGCAGGGAGAGCCTGGGCAAATATACTATTTCTGCAGCAGGTCTAGAGGAGGAGAGGACACTTTTGATCTCTCTTGAAGTCATCGTTTTGGGTTCAAGTGTAGTTTCCTCTCAACATAGTCCTCAGTGGGACAAGCAGCAGGGGAATTTGGAAGTCATGGGTCTTCTCGACAGCTTGTGATGGGAATAGCCCATCAGGACACCAGTGGAAGAGAGATTCCCTCTTTCTTTGAGGCTGCTTCTCCATAGAGGTGGGTGGGAAAGGGCACATGCATTAGATATGCATAATAATGTCAGAGGTATTTTCAGAAAGAGGTAAAGGTCCTGGAGGGATGTTGGTGGCATGGAGCTTTGCAGTACTCAGAATTTCTTCTTGCTCCAAAACAAGGAAGTTAACTCAGTGTCTTGGCATTCACAAATTCCAGTTGTTCAATGAGAAAAGAAAAGCTTGCTGTTGCCTAAAGATGAAAAATAGACCAAAATACATAAATGAGACCAAAAAAGAGAAGTTCTCTTCTGATTCCTGTCCACGTTACACTGGTGCGTGCAGCCTTTTCCACGTACGCAAACAAACAGCAGGCAGGGGCATCCATTCCATTTTACATTTATTATGAAAGTGATTTTAACAAAAGTTTTATTACATGCTTCATTTTGAACTTTGACATAGAAATCAAGGCTATTAATATACAGAGGCAAAAGGAAATGTATTTTCTTATAAGGTACATTTACAACAACATCTTCTACTACAAATCTGACAGTATTGTTATAATATTGGTAAAGCTTAGACCACTGTATTTTTTTTTCTTCTAAGTATCAAATTTTGTACAGTTATTCACTATCTTTGCTCTAAACTATCATGGTACATTTCATATGGAAATAGCTGTTTGTACATAATTTACATTGGTAATAAAGCTTAGAAGTCCCAGCAGCATCTTACAAGGGTTTAGTTCAAAATGTCACTTTTGCCCAGTGATTTACATGGAGCAAATGAGTGCAGAAACCAATATTACACTCCAGGTATTTCCCCCCCAAAATCTAGTTTACTGGAAATTCCTGTTTAACGTATGATGGACACGATCATAGTGAACTTTATGCAGGTGAAACTACCACTGACCTCTGTGGCAGTTTTGCCTAAACAAAAGGCTCTATGATCTGATCCAATATGAGGTTTTATCACTTCCACTAGGAGCTCAGAGACACCATACCTTCCCTTGTCTTTATATTTGGGCATGATCTTGTGAATTCCCTTTTATTTCTGAGTTTGGTGTTGCATCTTATTGTAACAAGAAGAACTAGCGCTGCCTTTAAAATGCATATTCTTTATGTTACGAAAATCGTAAGCACTTCAGAGTGACACTTGGTAGGCAATTCTGTGAAAATTAACAGGTTGAATTTCCCCAGAAAATGCTGCCTATGATGCCAGTGGGACTGCAGAAATGACAGCAGCAGTAATCTGGAAGGGTGAATCTGACTACTGACCACATCCACCCCAGTGTTCTAACGTACCTTTTTTCATCAGCATGTTGAGCATCTGCTGCTGTCAATGCAAAGTAATGGCCTTTCTAAGGTATACAACATAGAAAACAGTATTTACAAAATAATTTTAATTAAAAAAGTAACAAAAACAAACTCTAAAAAAGATATTTTCACAATCATTAAAATAAAGTTTAATTAAGCAAAGCCACTTCTTTTTCTAGATGTTGAGAAATTCAGCTAAAATTGAATTGCAATTGTTTTGTATATTTTTAAACTTGTTATCTCAGCTTTCTGAATACAGATGGTTTAAATTATTACATCTAAAGGTACTTCTGTACATTTCACTCTTGTATATTACATATTAATTTTATAGATTAAAAGCCTAGTGATGAAACAGAATAAATAAATGAAGTAACAAACTGGAATTGTATATATTCAGATACTTAGATAACAGGTTTTTGACATTAAGAGTTTATTTCCCAGTCTGTTTCTATTCAGATGAAAAATGTTACCCATAAAACACAAGACTTCTTTCTGAATCCAAGTCTCCCACTGAGGAATAAGTTCATACTACCTTACAGAAATTTCCCTTCTTCCATAAATTCTTATGGGAGACAAAAGTAATTTATTTATTTATTTATTTACCCAAGTGCTTACAACAGTCACTCATCCTAGAAAACTATTTAATTAAAGTCTCAAAGTATTGAGAGTCTATGGAACTTCTCCAGTTATTACCATTCCTGTCAATCAGTGGTTTTCATCTATGAAAACAATGCAGCTACTTGAACTCATGACACAAGTACAAGTAACTGTGTGTTGTTCATTAACAAAAGGAAAATGCAGACCCCTGAGGTGGCTGAGAAGTTGGCCACTGGATGCAGCTGTTGCAGATTTCACTCCAGCTTCTTTTTAAAGAGCACTCAAAGGTATTTAAAGTCCAGCCATGGGAACTGTCACAGCAGTTTGGTTTTGCTGGCAAAGACCTGTCAGCAGTCCCTGTGTAAGAACCATACCACTGTTTTTGCTCCTGGTGCTCATCACTTGTTATCTGCAAGATTAAAACTGGGGTGCTCATAGATAAGACTGACCTGAGAAATCTGAATCTGTTGGGCACGCTTACAGAGAGGCACGGGGTGGGGTTTGACTTTCCTCTTTGAATGCTTAATGCATGTAAGCAAGTTTCTTGTTCATCTGGCATCACCCTTATGTTCTGCTTACAGACAGAGGACTACAGGTGAGCTGTGCTCTTACAAAACCACCTGACAACTCAGGATGCAGACTCTCTGAAAACTCTGTGCCCGAGCCTCTATTTAGCTAAGCTAGTCTAAAACTAAGCTAAACAAACTAGGTAAGCTAGTTTTAAGTAAGCTTACTTACCTCTAAGCAAGCTTACCCTAGTATGAAGCTGATGTATAGGAAAGATCAGTCTAAATCCTTAGTAATTACAACACACTGTGATTTAACTGTATTCTACAGGGCAGGCACAATACGGAAATAAATGTATTTTGAAAAGGTAGCCTTTAGGTAAAACTCTAATGAGGGAGGAAGGGAGGGCTGAAAGGAGACTTCAGTGGCTTTAAATCCAGTTTCAGTGAGGTAAATCTTGAGGCAGAATAAATCTTGCTATTGCAGGCAAGATGCAGGTGGTAATCTATTGAACACAGAATCCTGATGTGTCCTGTTCTTAAATGACACGCACAGGCACCTTGCCCACAGCAATCACTAACGAGGGCTTTCACAGCACAACTCAGGGCTTGATTAGCAACTTCTGGTTGTTGCAGCCTCCTGGACTGCAGCAGGTATGCAGGCGGTGATCTCATGGCACATGAGAATGTTTAGGGATGATTCACCACCATCTCACTAAAAATAAGTGCAGTGTTTAAAGCAGGAGGAGAGGCTTAAAATGGTTAAGTGCTACAGGTGCAGCTTTTCAGCACACAGGCATCTGCAAATTGAAAACAAAAAGCCCAGTTTGCAATGTGGAATGGGGCAATAATGAATGCACACTTCTTCAGCCTTCCTGTAATAACACAAATGTGTTGTTGCACCTGTCCTGCATACAATGTGCAATTCTGTAAGAACAGATGTAGACCTCTATTCACTGATTATGTTTAAATGCAATATTTCATGTTTAGAATAAAAAGACAAAATGTTATAGTCTGCAATGTATTGATTCATTTCACAAAGCTGGTTTCCTTAAAGGTGGCCATCTTTCTCCTTTTATATTTTTTGATTACCAAATGTGTTTGGGTCTTCTCCATAGAAGACGACATTCCTTGTTGTACTCTTATTGTATAGTAGCAATATGCTCTTTGACTTCTGACAATGAAGACACCCTACACCTACATTACAAAATGAAGAGCTGAGCTCACCTTCTAGTTGGTGACTGCCAGTTTCTGTAACTACAGTGTGAAAGTCAAAGCATTTCTGACTTTCAGAGCTGATGTAAAAATTCTGTGCTGTTGTACCAACCAGCTGAACTCAGTTCAAACAGACCTATATACCATTTGTCATTTCTTATTTCAGTCGAAATTTGCACATCCAAAGGCATTTCTATGCAGATCTGCAAATACTCAAACTTGCCTCATTTTCTAAATATATCACATACGAAACCCCTGTATTTTCAGAAGCATTTCATTGTATGCTTTTGAAGACCAAATTATACTCTTTCTTTCACTGCCTTCAGCAACACAAAGTCTGCATTTGCTACAGAAGTCCCCAAGTGCCCTGTCTGGACTGTGGAGTCCGTGCCCTGCCACGGCTCTCGGGAATATGATCTAACACATGCTCTTGGGTTGTCTGTCAGGATGAACTAGACAAAACCCTGGGTTTGTCTGACAGGGCTGTAAGTCAGGGCGAGTGGTACCAGAGCCAAATGCAGTTAGTCCCTCCTGTATTCACCTCTCACAGCCCTACCAAGGTCCCACTAACAGTTGCCACAACTGGGACACGTCTCTCATAGTTGCTCTCTAGCACTGGATTACCCATGTAGCTAAGAACCTGGAAAATGTTATGGTGCTGCCAGTGGTTTCTGGACTTGTAAGGCAATTACTTGTTACAGAGAGGAAGTTTGCCCTGCTTGGCACCAGTGTCCTACAGTGGTATTATGTGTGGGTTGTTAAGCAAAAATTTTAGCAAGGATTTTACTAAACTCACTGCACAGCATCAGGTTCCAAAGTTCACTTACTGAAGTTTGAAATACTAAAAGATTGTTATAAATTGTTCAGCAAACAAGTTATTTTTCTCCATATCTTTCACATCTTTTCCTTCATATCTTTCAGTAGAATGGCTGCATTCCTGACCCATGCTAATAATTCTGAATAACCTATCAGACTTTGAAATACTGTTTGGCTGAAGTAGTTTCTTCACTTACATACATAACTGAGTACCTAAAAAGATTTTTGCTTTTTTAAGATTTCATTTTTCCTATGTTAAGGAAAAAGACACATGTAACTTTTTCTTTTGTGTTCCAGGCATGCACTGAATCTAAGACTAATGAGATGTTCATCGAATGTTCACATTTAGTAACCTATGATGAATCTTTAATAACAGTAAGTTTCAACATCCTCACAAAAAGTTAGGTTTAACAGCCTTTAAAAAAGGACTTTTATGGAGATGTTACATTTTAAAATGAAGGTTCATATATAAATATATGCATATTAAAGAGAAAGCCTGTCAAAGATCTAAGGTCCATGAGTGAAAGAAGTGAGTTGTTATACCCTAAGCTGAGACTATTCAGGCACAGAAACAAAAAACCATTATACTCTTCAACAGAAAAGGAAAGAAGGCAAGCAAAATCACAAGATGGCTAAGTAGAAAAACTCAACAGAATACTTAAGGTGTCTTTTAGAAATGGAATATTCAATTGCTTGTAGCCAACAGAAACTATATTTGTAAATTTAAAGCAGTACTTGTTCAAAGACAAAACAAGTGTAAGAAGTTAACCATAGCCACCAGTATGTCTTTGAGAGAATCCCAGGGTATGTTAAACTACAGGGTAGATATGGAAGAAAAATGCAGTGAATCAAAACTGTATGTTAGCCTTTTTCTGAAAGGATGCTGGTATGATAGTTAATTTCTTCATGTAATAAACTTGTAAGATCAAAAGGAAAAATGATATACAAGAGGAAGGGAGTCAAAAGTAAAGAGGCTGAAATATTAATAAAAGAAACTATTCTCTCATTTAAATTAGTTCCTGTGCCAGGAAACAGCAGGAAACACAGGATCTACCATCATCTTAAACCACCAGTACCTGTCACTCTGTGAGGAATGCCTGATCACGAGGCCAATGCTCTTGCAGACCTTACAGTCCCTGTAGTTGATGGGCACTGCGGTTGCAAATTCATGATAGAAGGGAGTGCCAGCTCTCTGAAGACTGCAAGGCCTGCCCTCCAATTCATCTGCCAAACTGCATCCTGTTGACCCCTTCACCCCTTCTAGAGTCTGGGCCTGTGACACAGGTATGTTCCCACCATTTTAGAGATGGCAGGTCCAACAAGAACTCCTCTTTGACGAGCTCCTCTCACATGTGTCGTCCTCAGGGGTAACTGTCAGTCTGCATGTGAGGGGTGCCCAAGGAAGAGACAACAGCTGACCCTTTACTGGACAGCAACTGCATGTTATTTTTTCCTAGAATAATGTATGCTGAAAGAGATTGTCCCAGAGTAAACCATTATCCAGTATTATAATACTCCAAAAAGCTTCAGCCTGGTGTTAACGGAAGTGACAAGCACTTGGGGAAGTCATTTAATCATCTAAGCAAAGTTACAGATAGATATGAGTAAATAGGGTGTGTGGGAGTAAAGATTTAACCATGAATAATATTTACAGTAACTAAAGATAACATTACTAATGTACCCACAAATAGAAGTATATATTTATATATTTATATATTGTACTTAATTAGATGCTCTATTAATGGCAAGAAAAAACAAGACTACTACTGTTGTTGTTCATTTCTCACCTAGCCTACTGTAAATGCCTTCAAAGGGACCAACTGCTGTAGAGAAATCCAGAGCTAAACCTGTTTCAGTGAAGTAACTGACAGTGGCAAACCTCTGAAGAAGTATAGAAGAGGACAGATAAAAACATGAGGACATTAGGGCATGGGACTCAATCTCATGTCATTCATAAAACAAAATGATACATCTGTATTGTTGTTTTGCTCGCTGTTTGGGTTTTTTTTGTTGTTGTTGTTTGTTTATTTTTCTTTCTTTCCCCCCCCTTTTGATTTCTACTTGGTCAGAGGTTCCACTAAGCCACGCATGAGAAATAACAAAATTTAGATTGTTTTGTTTTCTTCTAAAAATTCAAATATAAACTTCAAGTGCAATTCGAAATCCAAATACTACTTACACTACATACTTCCTTCTACAACAGAACTTATCATCTGCAGGTAGTTTAATCAGATTTGAAAAAATTCCTTCTTTGCTTTGATGAAAGTTATTGTTGATGAAAAATAAAAATCTAGAACGAATATTTTCTATGTAATGTAATTTCAAATGGAAAGTGAAGATACACTAGTGCAGACACAGATTTGTATCTTCAACTAGATGTGCTCTGGGATGCACATTTCTTTTTTTTTTGTAGTAAAAATCCCATTCAGAACATTGGCTTTTAATGATTATAAAACATTATAGGTATTCTTCAATATACAATTGGGAATAAAGACTGCAAAAAAGAGCCCTCAAATTAGCAAATGTTTCTACTATGGAAGAAAGACAGCATTTGACAGGAATGCGAAGTAACCCAGAACTGAATACCAAGACTATTTGTATGGTCGTAGAAATCTGGAAACTTTTGATCGCAGTAGCTTTATAAATGATCTTGGAAACATCTCTTTTGACTCTTGTGCTGTGTACTTGAAATAGTTTTGTGGGTGTGCCAGTACATCAAAGAGAGCTTTGATCAGTTTCTTGTCCTATGGGAGAGAACATATATATTAGATGAAAATAAGGTTTGGATTTCATGTCTGCACAGCTTTCAAAATTAATGAACAACAATCAGGGTTGTTTTTTTTTCAAAACTTGATTCCAGGTAAAGCAGTGTAAAGGAATTACTCCATGTTGCTGGTTGCTGTGGAGTTTGGTACGGATGAATCTTTCTACTGGGACAGATTTTTTTTGCATTCAGTATTCCTGGAAGATCCTGAACTGAGACGGTGGCAGCTGAGTTCACCACCAACCAGCTGCAGAAGTTAGGAACTGGAATTGCAGACTGGCTCTGACTGACATTCCAGCCTGGTTCAAGTTGTTGTCCAGGGCCTTCCCTCCACGAACAAGACAGAAGGCTGGTCTTCAGTGTGCTGCGCTCTTTAACGACCTTCTCCTGTATCTTGGTAAAGTCTTGATTCAGAGTGTCCACTGAGCCTATGCCTGACTGTATGCCCTGCAGCTGGGACATGAGCTGCCTCAAAGCTCTAGCGAGAGAACACTGGCAGGACTGGGATGGCTGTTAATCAGTTCCTGTCCTTCCAGGGGGCACGTTTACATGGCTGAATTTTGCCTTCTGAACAGCCTTTTTTCAGTTTTTATTTGTTATTTGTTATAGGTGGCAGTTCGATGGCCTTCCTCCACAACTGTCTGCCATGTGTTGCTTGTGCCTTTGGAGAACCATTTCACTTACAATACTACATTGTGGTTGTGTCTTGTTGAGGCAGGACAGTGATTTAGGTAAATCCATTTTTTAATGCACAGGAAATTCTAACTTAATGACTCATTCAAACACATGCCAGCCTGAGGCTGAAGAAGACTTTTCAAACAAAAGGTTTTTCATTCTTGCTTGCCTAATTTTTCTAACATACAATCACATTTAGCATACATTTCATTTAGTTCCTGATTCAGCAAAGGATGTACACACATGCACAGCCCAGGTGACCTACTGATTTTGTGCTGCTCCAAATACCAGCATAAACCTCAGAAGACAGAGAATTTAATTTGGGGTCACACTTGAGGTTTAAATACTATGACCCTATCAGCGTAATGAGAACTATTTTGGGAAAAGGAATCTTGGTCTCAGATAAAGCAGAATTTTCTTACCTTTAGAATTTCTTGATGATTTTCTGATGCATATAATCGTCCATCTCGAACAATGTCTTCTATCAGTTGTTGGTAATCCTCTGCAAAATAAAGATCAGTTGAGCAACTGTTTGTGACATCCTTTGGGAGGACAACAGCCAGACATTAGTTACACCTCCTCAAGACAGAGTTGAGAAATTTAGTATCTGGTTAATTATTCAGTGTCTCTCAAGCTGCTGTAGACTAATCACATTAAAATTCTGTACTGCTTTAGAACAGTAATTTTGAATTGGAATCATAGAATGCTTATATCCATATAAACAGTAACTTGGCCCTAGAAAACTACTCCCTCCGGATAATGAGGATTTATTATCTGCATTCTGGAGATGAAGAAACAAGACCAGGGATATGAAATGTCAAACATTATATGTGAAGCCAGCAGCACAGTTAGGAACAGATCCTCATTTTCTGTCCTGAGAACAGCTCTCATTTGGATTCCTGTATGACCATCTTAATACAGATTTTCTCATCATTCACAAGATTGCACTGGTGTTTGGAAAAGAGATGGATTAACAGCTGCCAAAGGTATCACAGAAAAGTCTTTGTTTCGTCAAAACAGAAATCATCCCAGAGTCCAAAATATACAGTTTAATGCATAATTTTTAAGACAAGCCAAACTGTTTTAAGATGTGAATTTATGGAAGTGGTTACTGAAAGGATATTTCTTTTTGCATCGTTTTTGCCTGTTAGACTTATGATTTTATTAATTTATAATGTTTAAAATGTTGTGCAGGAAGGAACTTCATGAAGAGGCTTTCTAAAATATACAGCAATTAAAGGTATTCTCATCATGCACATGATAAATGTCAATTAAAATGAATTTTGTTGAATTCAATAGGATAAGAATTAAGTTTAAAGAATTCTGCATACTTGCTGTCTATCCTTAAATTATTAGAAGAAGTAAAAAAACCCCCCCAAATTAGGTATTATTTCAAAGTCTTTGCAACTTTTAAAGTAATTCACTGGACTAAAAATGAGTTACATCAAGTTTTTTTTCTCATTCTTCTATCCTTTTAATCAGCATAAGAGAGATTCTAAAGGACAATTTTCCTCAATCCAGATATAACACAAAGATGGAGAACAATCCAATTCTCACCATCGTAAGTCACATAGGGGACCTGAAATCCTTTGCCACTGTTTCCTTCATTTGACTTGAACTGAATCCAGAGCTTCCTTGATCTTGAGGTAAATGCGATAGGTCTCTCGTAAGTCTGACATGTTTCATATGTAGTAATTGAAGTGGGAGAAGCTAGAAAGAAGGTTAAATAAAGAAATGTTCTTCATAAAATAACTTTTTGCACCCTTCCTGATCTAGACCTCAGAAACATCAAATTGACAAGATGCTTCTCAGCTGACTTATTCCTGAGAGTAGCAGCTTTTTGTGATAGAAGGGATGTTGTCTTTGTCTGCAAGTAGTAGTAAGTTTTTCCATGAAGGTAATGGGAACCCCTCTGTCCCACAGAAAAAGGCCAAGCACACAGTGAGTTGCCAGAGGAAATTTTTGACATTTATAGAATTAGTATCAACATTCCTTACTTTGTGTACACTCTAGCATTAAATTCCAGGGTTCCCATATGCTAGGCCCAGATAGGTAAGAACAAATCAACTGCACCCCAGGCAAATGTGGTAACCAGATCCTTACACATCCAGTTTGGGAAGTTCATCTGATAGCAATAAACCACTTATCAGAATGTAATAGCCTGATGTAGTGATTCTGACCAAAAGACCACCACACACTGAGGAGTCAGTGATCCACAGAACAGTTAACCTGGGCATGGCCATGCCCATGCTGTGCTGCATGTTGATCGTGGCCTTCAGGCCTGTGCTGTGCTGCATGAACCTCATGGCTGCAGGACAACCTCAGCCCGCTTGTTGTAACGAGAGGAACTGGCAGGCATCTCCCACTTGGTGCCAGTGATTATGCTACTGCACGGCTTTGCCTTTATCTAAAACTGCAGCAAGAAGTGCTCATGGTAACATTATTTCTGTTTGACAGTAAGTAAAGTTGTTTCCTTCTAAGAAAATCGTACAATAGCTCAAATGACTGAAGGGGCAAAATGTCTTCTACGGGCAGGGTCTGCCCAGCGTGCTGCGGGTGGATCAGAGGCCTGTTCAATGCTATGCTGCCTATCATTCCTACCATCTACAGGGTTGAGATATTATCTATACTATTCTCTCCTTATAATGATAGCTCTAATAAACAGCACTTTAAATGGTACCTTACAGAGTCTTTTCTTACTGGGATCATAATGGACCAGCACCTCCCAGTACAAACCACATGGCTGTAGGTTTGAAAAGAAAATGTCGTTTGTCTCTACTGAAACAGAGCTAATAGCTGGGAATGAGAAAGACCCTATTTGCCCTTAACATGAGTAACAGATGGAGGGTGCAGGACATCTTCAAACCATTATGAATGTATCACAGGGCTCCTCTAAGTTAAAATGAATTTCAAACAAAAGGAAAAAAATCGCTTCTTACCTAGTTCAAGAAAATCACTCTGTAGTCACAGGATAATTAGGAAAATAACAAGTGTAACCTAAAATCTGAACTTGCTAGAGCTGATTCAACTTTCTGCAATGTTAGCAAAAAGGGACCTTTTGAATTGAATGGGATTTGGATTCTTGATGTGCAAAAAAGTGGATTGAATTGTAACTCTGAAACTGCCATCAGTTTTTCCACAGTAATGTTAGCAACTGACGGGACATGAACTATAATAAATATTTGGAAGATCTACTCTTATGATGCCAAACATACAGTGATCACAAAGCATGACTCTGAAAAACTGCCCTCCCTTTCCAGTGGTGGTGGTGGTGTTTTGGTACTGTTATTGGTACTGAAGTGAAAGTCAAGACTTCTCCCTGGTGTGTCTGCCTTTACTCGCTGTTGGAATCACAGTTTCTTATTAGGAGGACAACTGATTTGTTTTGCATCAGTAAGTGCTTTGCTTTTAAAAAAACTGATCTAGATGGATATAATTTCCTTCCATCTATAGTAAACAGATTTCTTCCTCTGATATATAGACATGTCAACACAAGCCCACAAGGATAAAAAGGTGTGAAAATTGTTTTAGCAAATAAAATATGCTGTTTTAAACAAAGCTCCATATAAATAATTGCCTTTCAGGTTTCATGCTTCTTGGAGATTTAGCAACAGATCACCTACACAGGACTGAAAGAGGAGTGCATCTCATTGGTGTCTTAACATCAGAATTTGCTCAATTAACCTCACAATCAAAGGCAAAATGCATCCCTAAAGCACTCCATATAAAATTGGAAAAAATGTTGATTCCTTGAGGGTGTCAGGTGTACCAGCCTGCATCACTGCCCAGATTCAGCACTAGCTTCAGTGTATATATACTTGCAAAGGATAAGTGAGAGCACAGTTTGTACAGATGACAGGAGACAGCTCTCAATACATCTTAACATCACTTTGTTGATTTCTGGAGTGGCAATGATTTATCCGATGTGGTAACTGGGCCAGACAGAAGCCCATTAACTGCTTTGTGATTCAGCCAAGGCACTTGAATAATTAATATCACTCTGTTAATTGTTATTGGTATGGTGTTCTAACTTGCTATGCAGTAAATTCAACAATCCTTTTAGAAACACCGAATAGTCAAAGATCATCACGCCTTCAATATGAACTTACTACTCAGTCAGTTTGCAATAAATATTTATATAACCCATGTCTGGCAACTTACCACTTTTTCTCATTACTAAAACATCACCACATTCATCTTCAATGGGGAGAAATATCTCAGGTACAACGATGAGTATTCTTCTCTTTGGGGGTGGATTTATATTCCAAATGCATTCAACATTAGCTGGGTAGTCTCCAGGATAGTTGGGTGATTCAATGTAGCCAGTATAATCCCCAAGTTCTCCTCCACAGTGCTGGTCTGTGGAGAAACATAAATTAGCATTTGTGTTAGCCAATTAGCTAATTTAAGGTGTTTTTCTGGATCTCTCAAGAGCAAGTCTAAACTCCTCCTCGTGGCTTTAGAAATGCATACATTCTTCAGCTGCTTCTTTGTTTAGCATGGAAAGCCTTTAAAGAAATACTTCATCTGCAGGGCTGCTCCAGCTGATTTGCAAAACCCCAGTCTCTGGTGCATAAACTTATTTGATGCTTCACTTGGGCTGCTTTAATATTTGGTTAAGAAATGAACACAGGTAAGTAAACGTGATCCCATTGTGGAGGTACTCACACAGTGGTTACCACTGAGCCCATGCTGACCTGCAGAAGGTATTCTGGTTTAACTTCCCTTGTTTTTTAACTTGATTTAGCTGAATGAATGCGATGATCTTAATAGCCAACCTTATCTTGATTACAGATCTGCCTTGCTTTATCTGAGATTAAATCAGTTCGCAAAAAATCTCCGTTGATGTATCAGTTTTACTTTCAGAGCTTTCAAAACTCCTGTTGAACTCCTATGTGCTACAGAAGCCTGATTCAGAAAGTTACTTAGGCCTACTCACCCACATAAAACTAGATATATGTTTAAATGTTTTGCTTAATCCAAACTTCAAAGATTATGCAAGGCCAAAAATTGGTTTGAAAATGGAGTATCTAAAACAGCGAAGTGACAAGGATAGTTTCATGTTATAGGAAGAGCATCAAACTTCTTCAAGTTCCTTACAAATATCTAATTTACTCAAGATTACATTACGTTAGAAACGATGAAGGGCTTCAAAGACACATGGCACATAATCAGAATAAAAATAGTTAGAATAGTTAGTTTAGATGACATTGCCTAATTACTATATAAATATTCTCTTAAATTAGCATGGTAGAGATGAAAAAAATTGCTGCCTAAAAGAATTAGTTGCTCACAAATAAAATTGCACTGCAGTCCTTGGGGACATTTAAAATGGTAACTGAAGACAGGAGGCTGAGTACTGAAAAAAAGCCTGTGAGAAAATCTCACTGTCACGAATGATTACCTGGCAATTGCAGTATATGTGACCTTACCTCCTAGTATTTTATAATTATTATAAAATGGCAGTTACTCTGATAGAAGATTCTGTGCTCTATAGAGAAAAGGGGGGATAGGCATCACTGCAAGACAACTTACAAGATCCAGGAAACTAAAAGCTCTGGAGTTTTAACTTGCAGCTGGTACTCTGCCAAATTACGTTAAAGCTAAAACAATCCTGTGCACCCAGTGGTACTTTTCTAGGCTTTTTTCCCCAATTTTTGTTGTTCCCTCTGGCAGTAAATATATGATAACTATAATATACAGAATTTCAGTCCAGCCTGACAGATGGAACCTTCAAGCTGCAATTCAGATCTGAAGGTAACACTTCATGTCACAACTAACACAAAAGCAACTTACTTTTGCAGTGTGTAACGTTAGTGGAGCCATCAAAATCTGTACTTGTGTTCCCAGGACAGGTGATGCAGTAGTTTTGACCAAACTCAGGCTGGTAAGTTCCCACAGGGCATCGGATACATCTGTGTGTTGTGGAGTTGTAGTAGTGTCCAGGAGAACAATGAACTGTAAGGTATGAGGTGTATTATTTTCAGAGTAGCAATCTTGGCGCAGAGAGAACTTTAACCTGGACGTACCTCACGATCCCTGTTCTGCAATATACTTTTTAGGCCAGAAAAGGCAAAGACGACACCATTACATTACATTGTATTTACCATTACAAAGGACCTTCTAATGACAATTATGTTCCAAAGACTAGAACTAAACCCTTATGAACTAGGAACACATGTGCTACATGTTTCACACTGTATTTATACAGTGGTTTCCAATGAGCTTGTGATACATGGAAGCTGATACTTAGCTGCCTCAAGAACAAAAATGCCTTTTACAATAGAAGGAAAAAGGTTTCAGATAGTGTCTGTCTGCCAGGGCCAGCATGTCATTCCAGTAACTAAATCAAAATGTATTTATGTAGATTCCTTCTTCAGTGTTTCCACTGGAAGCTGACATCTGCCTAACCCATTAATAAACAGTCCCTAGCTTCATATAATTTCGGAAGTATTCAGGTTTTCTAATTTGGTAAATAAAAATACAGAGATGTGAAGGCTAAAGCATTGTCTAATGAAAGTCTCTCTTATTTCTTGCCACGCAGTGGGGCTGATTCACTTACCATTTGCAGCACTTTCTGAACCTGCCTGTGGCAAATTCCAAAGGAAACCATAATGCCTGTTCAGTCTCCACAACCTCAGGAGATCATTCCTAGCAGATTTCCTGACCATTTAATTTAATCACACACTGTGTTTCTATATGGAGGGACTATGTTTGTTTTGGAGCCTTTCAAAGCCCCTTGGCATTCGAGACTACAAACAAAAGGGCAAGCAGCAGCAGTGTGAATTGTGAAAAGATTTTAAATTTACCTTTGGTTTCACAGTCTTGAAAGGAAACAGCACCTTCATACTTGGTCACAAGCCCACCACCACATGGAAAGCAGAGGGTCCTTCCTGGTTCAGGCTGGTATGTACCAAGAGGACAGACTCGACAAGGTTTAAAACCATCTGAAGAATAGTGCCCAGGAGAACACTGCCCTAGAAATTGAGAATTATAATCTGTATTATTGAGCCAACTTTTCTGGACAAAGTGTAAAACCCACTAGTAATTAGCAATGCTTCCTCTAATTTGAACACAAGGCTTCAAGACAGCTGCAGATCAAATTCTGATCTTACCTGCTGATTTTGTATTTTTCCTGTAATTGCTTTCTAAAAACAAACCCAGTAAATACAACTAGCTTCTTAATAAGGTCTATACTACCTATGTTTGTGTTAGTTTAGTTTTTTTTCTTTCATCTGAGAATTTCTAAGCACTTTATAGGAAAAAATGAATCTTTGCACAGTATCTATGAAGCAAGTAATTGTTTGGTTTTTGTTTGGTTGGTTGGGGTTTTTTTTATAAAAACCCTGCTCTAGGTTTTATAAAAACCTGCTCTAGCGGGAGATGTCCCTGCCCATGGCAGGGGGGTTGGAACTAGATGATCTTTAAGGTCCCTTCCAACCCTGACAATTCTATGATTCTATGATCTTAAAAGCCTCTTCCAACAAATTCTATGATTCTATGATTTAAAATCACCTCTGCATCAGACAACATTACAGTCAAAGTAGATAATTAATCTTTAGAAATCCAAGAATTAACCAAGATAAAGCACTGCAGTATTTAAAGGCAGTAAGTACACTTTAGGTTTCTCTTAGCTAGCAAACTGTAACCAAGTTGATATGATTTACTGTCTGAAATCCATTTATATGGAAAGATCCACAGGTTGGTTATTGTATCTGGATGGTGGGACGCATCTGTCTCTATATCCCTCTTCTCTCTTCTCAGGTTGCATTCAGGCTCAGACATTTGTCCTTGCTGCTCCACAACTCTCTGGTAGTTCTTCACCACCTAATCAGAATGTCAGTTTGTTACATCGTGTCTATAGGATTATTGACTTTCCCTCCCCAACTGGAGAACTGCTAATGTCTCTGTCTAGACAATAAATAGAAAGCACTAACCTTGCTCCCAGTATTTAAGGAATTCATTGACTCTTTCTCAGCTAAATACTTTTTTCTGACCAGGCTCAACCTTTGGTAAACAAATTATTGTTTGTGTAAACATACACTTCATATAACATTACCTTGGCAATCACATTTTATAAAGTCATGTGTAAGGTAATATTGTATGCAGTTCAACAGATTCTTCTTTGAGAATCAACACAATGGTGGAAAAACTCTTTTGGAAGTGGTGAAAGTCTTGGGATAAGTGCCTGTAGCTCTGGCGTTGAGTTATACTAGGATCTTTAGGTTTTGTGTGATCCATAAACATAAATAATTACACTATTATTTTCATTAATATAGTAAGCCTGAACAATATAATTTCAGTCTCTTAGTGTTCATATGAGCTAATTTCTGAGACATCACTACCAGTAGACTCAGGAGTACTAAACTAATCACTTAGGATAATTTTCAATAGTCTTATACCCATTTACCTGAAATAGGGTTAATTTACAAGTGGTCTTTCTTTGGTATGCACTATGCCTTTGTGCTTTCAGAATTTTGCATGATACCTGCTCCATCTGCTTTGAAATCTAGATTTCAGAAATACTAACATTTCTGTTTTAACATGAGCTTTTTAATGAATAACTTCATATTTCTGCAGTCAATGTACCCTTAAGAAGACAGAAATGTGAAACAAAAATGGTCTAACTAATCATTTTCTCACATGAATAATTCTTAAAAAATATAAGTCAATTCATACCAAATTCACTATTTCAGACAGTGTTTTAAATAAGGGAAAAAAATAAAATCAAGGCTTTACGCCTGGAGTTTATTCATAATCATGAAATTTTAAAAAAATAGAGGAAAAATCTTACCCGTGACTCCTTTGATACTTTTAGAAAGCCACCAGGGAGCTGGCAGCTGCAGAAGGCAATGATAGCCCTTCCCCATAAGGTGTCCTGGCTTGGTGCGCAGCAGCCTGCAGTGGACTCAGACCCTTCACCTTGTGCCTGGGTTCGTTCAGGCACAACAAGATGAAGTTTCACAGCATAAGAAGCAGTAGTTCCATGTGCTGAGCAATGAACCAAGAAAAAGAAAATGATCCCGAATTATCCCAATCCTGACACGGGTTTCATTTGTGAACAGGTCACAGTGGGAAAACTGAACAGCTGACATCACTATCAAGCCACAGGGACTAGGAGGGCTGCACAAGCCGAGTGGCTCTGTGCATGACATCATTATTCACAAATGTAGGTGGGCAGTCTTAGAAATATTGGCTTAATTTCTGTGGGTTTTTTTTTTTTTTTTCTGTATGACCACCCTGTGAGGGCAACACACAGAGAAAGTTTCTAACAATTAAAAAATTAATGTTTATAAAGTGCTTTGTAAGTGCAAAAACTCACTATGATTTCTACAAAGCCTTCAGTGTCAGAGTACCCAGAAACATCAAGGGCTCCAGCTTTCTTCAATATCATCTCGTGCAGAGTTTTTCCAAATGCTGGTAACAACCGAGTACCTCCCCAGAAGCTGCTAGGTACTGCTGCAGTGGTACGAGCAGAGAGCAGGAGAAAGGGTGGTCCATCCTGAAAACACTGCAGAGCCATTATTGTTGCTTTAACTGCATATCCTAGGCAGTGAATTGCAGCTCTCGACCCCACTCCTGGCCTAAGCATGGAAGTAGATAAAAAATACTTACACAAATAATCTTTCAGTCTTTTGTTGTACATAACAGGAAAACAAGAAAGCATTGTCCCTCTTTAATATGTTTCCCTTAATTGCTATACTGCATAACATGAAAATATGGTTCTCTGAAGTCTGTTTTAAACTCATGCAATTATAATTTTAAAAGTGGAATGAATTCATTTACAGCACATTCTGGTAATGTTCTGTTTGTCAGTGTGATACTTACAACAGAATGACTACCCAGATGAGAATAGTTGTTGCCAAACACCATACACAATAAGCTCAAATTGGTCTTAGTAAAAGCATTTTTGAAGAGAAATTTTTTATAAAACTATAAATACTGATATATATAGAAAATTGCACATATAGACTAAAAATTTGCTAAATACAGAGAATGTATAATTTTGGATTAAAAAAACCCCAAACATTTGTAAAAGAAAAGTTTATTTAAGAGTGGAAAAAAGTTAAATACACTTTGGCATTTTGTTTAAAAATACTGACCTATTTCAAGAGAACCATAATTTTGGAAAATATTCAGCATTACATGTTATATATGACATTCTTTAAAAAAACCTTGGAATCTGATCATAAACCATTTCTTAAATAGTTTCCAGATTTTCTTTTCACTAAGATGAGATATAATTTCTAAATATATGTTGAAGAACAAGCATTAGTGTTATTATAACATTATTTATCACCAATTTTACTTTAAAATAGAAACACATTCCTGGGTATAGTGCAAGAAACACACACCACACACCCCTGCGAGAACAGAAAAATGGTTACTGCTTTGAAAACTTTGTTGTCTAAAATTCTTTCTCAGGAATATATTCTGCCCTAGATTGCTATATCACTTATTGAAGAATATTATTACTATCATGCTGAGGTAATACTTTTGAAAGTGCAGTTAGTTGAGGAGGAACTGCATGTAAAGAAATTAATTTAATCAAAAAGTCATTGTGGTCATTGTATGCTTTTAGTGGGTCATTTATGAAGTAAAAAGTGTCAACTAATAAATAAAGTTGTGGTATTGCAAGAAGCAGGTCACTGGCTTTGCAGTAACTTAATATTCAGGCTTAGGACTTACCCAAACTTTTTTTTCCAGTGATCAACAGGTTCTTTTAACAGTAAGTGCAAAAACTGTATGGGACAGGTAATGCTCAGGAGAGGTATTTTCTATAATAATATAGTTCTTAATGTTTTATTTTGCTATAGCTTAATGCTGAGGCTGCAGGGGCATGGTGGCACACTTCATGTGCTATAGGTTCCAAAACTCAGTAAGTATTATGTAAGTGAACTAAGGGCCAGTGAGAAGCAAACAGTGACTGAAAGATCATGAAAACCACAGACAAATAAACTTAGGAAGACTCTGGGTCTGTCAATATCAATATTATGCTCCTCCTGATGAAGAACCTAGTCAGATGATGACTTTGTTGGAAACTCCTATGTGCTCATTTCTCCTTAAGAAAGATCAACACTGACCTTAGAGTACAAAGGGATATCAGAACAGTGATCAGAAAAACACAGAAATAAATCTTAAAGACTTAACTGCACTGTTAATGAGATTTTTTTGGTAGCAATTGGACAACTTGTGCTGTGACTGTTAGTATCATATTAACTTATTTGTTTAATTTTGTTTAAACTACTAATAAATTTGTGGCCCAGTTATGAGATCTGTTTCTTTGCCCTCATTATCTATATGAGATGCAGTGATCAAAGTCTTTACAGGCTTTACAGCATAGCAGTTTTGGTAAAGACACATCATCATCAAGTCCTGGTTCAATGCCCACTGAAATTTCTATAATTTGATTCAATGGAGGCATTTTTTCTCTACTGTTGGTAGTGTCCTGAAAGATGATAATCAGTGCATTTGTCTATTAAAAACCTCGATTATCAGGACATGTAAGGAAGCATTGCAAATAAAGGTGACAATTATGATGTGCTGGATGTCCTGGCAACGCTGGCAGTGTGGTAGCTTCCCAGCATCCAAAGCTTGTATAATCACATTCTTGCAAATGACGAAGAACGCCCACAATGAAATTGATTTTCATTATGAAATTAAATTGTTGAAATAATTGCTGGAACATTACAAAATTCTTAAATTATTTTTAATTTTTTTTTTATTTCATCAAACTCAAAAAGATGATTACAGTAAAATATGTCAAATGCCTCACATATGCTGTCTCCCACATTGAGTGCTTCAGCTCTTGGAATGATGAGGTCAAGTGCAAAGGCCAAAGATAAACAGAAGAGGAACACATAATAGAGATGAGAACAAAGAATCACAGAGTCACAGAATCATTAAGGTTGGAAAAGACCTCGAAGATCATCAAGTCCAACCATATACCTAACTTTATCATAACCACTAAACCATGTCCTGAATTGCCACATCTACACATTTTTTGAACACCTCCAGGGATGGTGATTCCACCACCTCCCTGGGCAGCCTGTTTCAATGATTCACCACTCTTTTAGTATAGGAATTTTTCCTAACGTCTAATCTAAATCCTTGTTGACTTTGTCCTATGGAGGCCACTCAAGTAAGTCAGAATACAAGCCTCAAAAGAAAAAAGAAACAAGGTAAAAAAACAAATTCACAGAAAAAAAAGATCTAAGGCTTTTGCTGATGTTAAAGCCCCTTACTCTCTTCCATGATAAGTGTTCTGGTTTCTTTAGGTGATTCCTAAGGAACCATCTAAGGCTCAAGCCTAGAGTGCTCAGTGTAAGAAAAAAAACCCAAAGCACAAAACTGAACCAAACTAACCAAAAAAACAGCAGAAAAATGTAACTTTAAATTAAATGAACAAATGACCTGCTCTTTATACCTCTCAAGAACTGGGGACTTCTTATCATAATAATAAAAGTTGTTCTAATTTTAATTCAGTTGTCTACCCTTCAAAACTACAGCAAAAACATTTTAATCACATCTTATTGCTTTCAAGAACCCCTTCTTTTCTGCACACATGAATTTTACTAGTCAAAGTCTTGTGTTGAAAAAACATCTGTGAAGAGACAGAAGGTGTGATTACAGTAAAAGGAAAATCTAGACAGAGTGTACAGTAACAGGTATGCAAATTCAGGTAACAGTGAGTGTATATCATATATTTTACACAATAATTTTCTTAAAAATTAATTAGATCTTATCTCAGGAGACATGCAATTTTCTGTGAGAAAGTTTATTCAGGATAATGCTAAAAGAATTAGTGGTTTAGAAAATTTCTCAAAGTTATGCTATCATTAATACTTTTTTTTCAGCTATACGCAGAGGACTATATGAGAAGCAACATAAATATTAGGTTACCATTAATAGTGGTTAGTGTTTTAAAAACAAGTAATTCTTTGAAAGTATATTATGTCTCAGTAGAATGACAAAGAGTGAAATGTCATGAAACTGAAAAAGACAATATGTCTTGTTCCAACACATTAAGAAAATGGAATTCAATTAGATGTCTTCTGTAGAAGTCTCCAGTGATAAATCAGACACTGTTAATTAATCCACAGTTAGCAATATCAACTGATTAGAAAAAAAAAAGGCTATATATACAGTAGAACAGAACATAATTCTAGCTATATATGTGGAAAGAGCTCCCTGGAAATTCTCTGTGCATGGATGCTGAGTGGAATCCAGCCAAAAACAGAATTGCTGCCAGGAAAAATGTACACAGGGGCACCATTGCTGGGATCAGTTTCCCATCTTACTTGCGCATTAATTCTTGAGACTGAAAATCACTCAATCTGTGTTCTCAAGGGAAATGATTTTCTCATAGTAGCCCAAATCATTACCTGCCATGTTTTAACATTTGGTCCACTCGGCATTTACAGTTGGTGCTCTGAGATTTTGAAAATATTTTGTCCTTATGACAGAACCAGAGTTATCTCTTTCAAACTGTGTGGTCTGAGAGGTGATGACCAGATCAACATTAAGAACCCTGTACTTTCTGCAGTATGCTCTTCAGTGTCAGTCCGGGTAAGACTGGGAAATCTGTCACCATGTGCTGTAGCTGTCTCCTGGCCCACATACTTGATGTTATATTTTTGGGTTGGATTTTTTTTTGTTTGTTTATTTCATACAATATTGATAATCCATTCTTTGTCCTCAGGGCCATTCCTGAATGAAATAGCCTGCTAAATTCTCTTACTCTTCAGATTAGGGCGACCAAGTCCCAGATGTTGATTGGTAAGGACCAACAAGGACATAAAATAAGGAACACAAATGGGCAAATGAAATAACAGAGGGGATAAAGTTATTGTCTTATGAGGAGAGACCAGAGAAGTCTTCAGGGTGTATAATTTAGATCTTTAAAATCCTGAGGAGTGATTATGAATATATATAACTTTTTCAAAATGCTTTCATAATATAACTAGGGGGAAAACATTGAAGCTTGTGGCATACTAAGTTAAATCATATTTAAAAGCTATTCTTTCACTCATTGGGTATTGATTTTTTTGAATTTGTTGTCACGGGAGATTGCGAAGAAAGATATTCAAAAAAAGGATCAGAAATTTAATGACTAACAGGTCTTGAAACAGATACTAAAAGATATAACTTCCAATATTCTTAATGTAATGATTTTGGCTTCTAGAGTAATTATGAAATCAATGGTCTAAAGATTTGTCTGCTTGTTCCATCTCATCTTAACTTTTTTTGTGAAACAGAATATTGGGTGATATGGATCATCCTGAGCCACCAGGGCACTTCTGATGTCCTTACATTAGTACTCAGCCTCTGATAGTTCCCATACCATTCGAAGGGAAAACCCAAGGAATTGATACCTGTCGAGACTGTACCAGGCACCATTTAGCAATTTGTCAGTTTAGATGCAGAAATTCCAGAAACAAAGTTTCTTGGCTATGTATAATTTAACAGTACAGACATACTTAAATGGACCAGCATTTATCAGCTTGAAGAAAAAACTTACATTCCATATTTACTTCACATCACAGCCTTTAGCTAAAAATTTTACTTTTCTTGATCCTTAATGCAGTTGTTGTTGAAGATAACATATTACTTTAGAGATAATTCACCATGTAAATAGGGATTTCTCTTCAATTATCTAATCCATTTGCTGCTTTAGAACCATATGCTTTGCTAATGTACTGTAAATTCTCTCTTCCAAAATTATGTATATTGTTTAGTTATAAAAAATGAAATATAACTATTTCAGGATTTACTTCCAGTATAATAGATTAACAGATGATACCAGGAGATTAATTGAAGAAAAGTTACATTGATTATCCATATTGATGCTTGATAAAATCTTATTTTGCCTTGATTTTTTGTAACTTGAAATACTTAAGTTGACTTTGAATTTGATAAGGACATTCATGGTTTATTAAAGAAAGGAGCTAGTAACAATATAATTAACAACCTTATAGTGTTCTTGCATGATGAATATTTCAACACCACTACAGTAGTTCCCTGAGCTCTTTGATGCTGTCATGTAACTAAGTTTTGTCTAGAAATCATCCACCCCATTTATAATAGAAATAAAGGAATCCAGCAAGTTTATATAATCCTCATAATAAATTCCCATATTTTTTCATTGCTCTAGGAAAATGCACTCCATCATCACCATGAGTCGATTCAGACTTTACCAGAAATCTCTTCAGGCATTGTCACATTGTCAGTCTTCCTTTTGTGCATGCTCAGTCTTCCTCTACAAATGTCTCCTGAGATGCATGGAGGTTTTGTATAAACGGAAACCAAATCTCATTTGCCGGCATTTTTCAATATTGACTTTAAAGATGATAGCTTACTGAAGAAAATTAAAATTTAGGTCTTCTTAAAAATCTGGGGATATCACAAGGTGCTTTGGCACAAATTAAAATTCTTTTAAGCTATCTTAATCAGGACCTATCATCCCTGAAGTCCCAGACACATACAAGGAAGTATAACATTTTCCTTCAGTCTCTCATTATAGTGAAACACTAGATTCACTCATATTTATTATTATTTGTATACAACAACATACATATAACTGCTGTGTTCTCTGTAGAGAAAAATCCCACCAAGAGTAGTTTACTTTTCATTGTGAGATGATATCAAAGAAACAAAAAAGCAGAGTCAAATGGGCTGTGAGACTAAAGGATGGGAGAAATGCAGCTAGACAGGAGGTAGCCTGGTAGGCAGCTGTGGAGAGAGTATTTGTCCTGGCTGGATTAAAGAACTTGTTCAAGGAAGTCATCATGTGTATAAAACATCTGTAGTAGAAACAGAGAATGATGAAAGCACTGATATGATAGCAATCAGAGAACAGACATGTGCATAGGGAATGAAAATAGAGATGTAGGCAGGGGCAACTTCAATGTAAGCCCCAAGGGTGAGCATAAAATGTTTGAGATGGCATGTCATAAGCCAGGAAGCTGGATGGAAGACAGTTGAGGAGTAGGAGAGAAAGTGATTGTTATCATGGCACATTGACATAAGGGAAAGAAAGAAGTTGGTTAGAGACAAGGAGGGCCAAGGTAAAAAAACAAACAAGTGGTGGTACAGAAGAGAAGTGGGGCAGTGTTACCAGCTGCAGGGTGAGAAGGGAGACAGGAGCTCCTGCATTTCTCTCAGTGACAGGGTGTTTCCAGGTGGAGGTGAGGTCTCCATGCAGTGCAGGGAAGGAAAAGGGGACAGAGGCAAATAACCACAGAGCTTCAGTGAGGTTCAAACTGGGGGGCCTTGGTTAAGTTTGGGCTGTGAAAGAAGCAACATGTGGCTAAATAGGTTGAAAGACAAGAATAGAAAAATAGAAAAAAAAAAAAAGAAAATCACAAAGTCATGAATCAAAGTTCAGGGGAAAACTAAAATTTTATCTTAAATTGTTTCCATGGAACTGTAACTGCTTCTGGAAAACATAGCCTCTCTGTGCTTGGGTGTAACAGGATACCGCATCCCCAAAATAAACAAACAAAACATTTTTGCTTAGAATAGAACCATAACAATCACCAGTAAAATCAAGGAGAAAGTAATAAAAATGTAATGCTAGTGGTGTCTACCTTATGTGGGTTATAGTATGTGACATGAGGAAGAGAGAGGACAAGTTCCAGTATCAGAGACATATATGATGCTTTCATGTCACCAAACAAAAAAAGTGTGCCAGTAATGACTATATAATTGTATCATTTAAGCACTTTAAAGTTATTTTTAGAAAGATATAATGCTTTAATTTGTGAAGGGTCATGCTGTGACAAAGAAATCAAGCTAGCAGCAGGAATGCCACTTTTATGCCATAGGTAGCTACCAGTCACATAATAGGTATCTAACGGGTACACGTCTGTCTATTCTGTCACACTTTTCTTTGAGCAGTCTACAGATGAAATGATTTTTTTATCATTCCTCATTATTTTGTACTCCTGACAAGTCAGCAGAAGTGAAAAAAAGTTTAAATAAGAATTCTTTAATCTGCGTGGATTTCCATCTTCACAGCAAACAATCTGCATCTTCTAGCCATTTCTTTCACTGTTATTGTCTGTCTGCAGCTGAACTGGAGAATCCTAGTTCCTAAACTAGGAATGGAATCCTAGTTTAAACAAAGGGTAATTATTGCAGCATTGGCTGAAGATTTCAAGCCTACTTTACTTTGCCCTATCATTGACTGCAAGGACAGAGGCAGCTTCTCCAGAAGTATAGTGAAAATATATTCATATATATGTATTTTCCATATATAATTATATATGTTTTGATGACTTTCATCTTCAGATAGCTTCTTCTACCAGGCTTTCTCTTCAAATGATTTTTTCACCCCTATATGATAGGCAACTTTGCAGTTTTTGTGACAAGAAAATTATTTAGTAAGGAAATAGCTCCTGAGGGCTTGATTCTGATTTCACATCTGCCTGCATAAATGAGGAGCATCTGCACTGAAGGTAAAGTAAAACTAATGTCAATTGTCATCAACAATGCACCCTGCAACTTGAATTTCAAAACCAGTGGGGCTAACAAAGTTAAAGAGATGGCAGGAGCCACTTTTTTCAATTGAATTATCTGACAGTCAGGAAATGAAGAGTGAGTAACAGTGAAGAACCATTGACTTCAGAACTATTGAACAGAACTATTAGACTTTATTATATAATGTAAAACTAATATTTTCCTTCAGTTTGGAATTACTGTCTGCTCTGTCACATAAACTGATGTATTCTAGGAGCCCTTCTGAACATTTCTGATCCAAATTTCTCAGGTTTGGACTGACTTCTGTTTCTCATCACTGGATTGAAAGCCTCATTTTTCCTCACTATGAGAGAACATTACTTATGTTGCCCTAATTATGGACATTTATTACATTCTCCATAGTAAAATATTCTTCATTGACCCCAGCCCAGTTTCAGATGTTTATTGGAAAAGATACTAAATATACTTATGTTTGAAAAAGTGTTAGTTACAGGGCTATTTATTTCAAAGTAATATTGGTACAAGTATCTCTATGCCCAGCTGCTTTCACCCCGTGTTTTGCATGATAGCAGACACGACTAGTCTGGTACACTGGTATTTCACTAGATTTTTATTAACTGAACATCAGCACCTGAAATGACTGTTAACACGAGACCAGAACAAGGTAGTTTGTGATTGCATGATCCCACAACTGTTCTGCTATGAGAAGCCCTATTCTACTATCTATTGCCTCAGTGGGGATGTGGAGGGATCCTGAAACTCTTTATGCTACACCCCTCATTTTCCTATTAGAGAAGTAAGAGGAAATTTGAAGATGCTACTCTGCTCTTTTGACAAGGCAAGGCCCCAAGCAGGACACGCAGTGATGCTGCATGAATAGCAAGGAAATAAAAATCAAATGACAGGATGCAACAGAAAGAACCAAAGAAGACCAAAGCTACACGAGATACTGGAGTATTATGTTAGTGTCACTACTGACTTACGGTGTTCTGCAGCTAATTTGTCCTGAGACATTAGCAGATGTATCTGATTGCATGCACTGGTGAGATTGCCAGAATTGCTCCAGCAGTTAACATGACCCTTACAAAGAGACGATTTATTATTAAGCCCAAGGTCTTTACCACAGAAGAACCTTATTTATCAGTAAAGTATCAGGTGCCATTTTCTTTGGAGGAGTTTTTAGAATATAACTTTATTTTGCACTTCATACATTGATATTGAATGGAAGAAAAAATCAATGAAAACACAAAACGAATTAGCTTTCCAAATAATTCTTTGAAGTTTGTTTTACAAACAGAGATCTCCATATGATACTGAGTAATCTTGAAGCTGATACATTTGCTATTGCACATAGGTAATTATGAATAGAAAGGTATGTTACCTGGATGATGAAGTTTATATGTCTTTCGGGATTTATGTAATTTGGCAAGTCTGTTTTGCTAACTAGCCTAAATTTTTTAACTGTTTTTCATTAGTACACCCTCAGATCACTCCCATGTTTAATATTATACTATTAAGTATACTTACTTTACAATGTGTGTATATGTGTTTTTGAATATTTATGTGCATATATGCATGACATACATATGCACCTGCATACAAGCACATACGTTGTCATGTATGTGTGTATACACATAGAGTTACAGAAGCTTCTCTCAAACCTAAAGAATTCGTAATACAGAACAAGTAAGAATGGCCAAGGTACAGCATAAGATCATTAGAGGTAATAAACAAGAGATATTATGTTGTTTAATGAACCTCACCCTTTCCTCTATCCTTCCCTTCTTGTCTTTCTATCAAGTCAGTAAGAACAAGTGGTTAGCACAAATAATATTTACAAAATAGTAGACACTCCATGTAGAATATTAATAAGCAAATTACAGTGTATTTAAGTTATTTACATTATTTCAAAATATTTTGTAGTACATAGGACAATTGTAGAACCACCGGGAAGAGGAAGAATGAGAAACCATTCAGCTTAGTCTCAGTTCCTGGAAATTGTCCTTAGTCACTATTTGTTAGCACCTGGAAAGCAACAATGAAAATAATAACAGCTTACCTGGATGTGAACATCAAGTATTCACAAAAAAAAAAAAAAAAAAATAGAAATTCCACCTTGACAGTAATGTTTTTGAGACTCAGCATCTGGGATTTCACAAGAAAATTTCTAGAAGCTTAAGTTCAGTTCTTTATTTTAATTACCTGGATGATAGAATATAAACTATGTTCAACAAACTTGCAGGTAAAGTGAGGAGGAAAGATGGAGAACTATTTAAGGGAAGGACTTTGAGTCAGCATATTATAATGTACAAATATGTTAAAAGCTGTTGGAGATAGCTTTTCTTCATATTCAGACTGGGTAAAAAAACCCCTAATATTCAATTGCAGAAAGCAAGATTCAAGTTAAGCATTAGGAAATGCTCTCCAAAGAAAAGAATAACATCTCTGGAGAAGGTTATCTAAGATCGTTGGGAATTAGAGGTTGGAGGAAAGGTTTGTATGACTAAAGAATGTCTACTTTTTCTACTATATTAGGCACATCAATAAACATGATTACATTTCTCAGAATAATAGACTACATATATCTTTATATCATTTCAAGGGGGTTTTAATTTTCCCTTACTTGTAAAATGTTGCCTTCTTATCAGTGGAACTGCTGTGCTATTGATTTCCTAAAAGAAGCAGAAATGTAGGAATTTTCACTCTTTGAGCTTAAATCTGAGGTTTTTTCAACCTTAGATAACTAAATAAAACAAGTTGGATGGAACACCCCTGTAGCCCTGGAGTAACACAGTGGTGAATCCAATTCTAAATATACCCCAAATGAGTTAAGTATAATTTATCAAATACTTTACTGAGTTGTTGCTCAGAAAATTATGGAGTTTTATTTTTCCTTTGTAATCTTGTTCTTTTCCTCATTTAACCTCTTATAAATATTCCAAATTATTTTCCATCTGGTGAACAGCTAGGATATTGTGTTATACTAAATTATATGGATCCTTTTAGTGTTTCATAATAAATTTATCTTACTTTCAAATTAACATTGCTGTACAAGATATGTAATGGTCTTTATTAACAATGTCTTAATACTTTTTTTCATATTTTGTACACTAAAGATAAAGATAGTAGATATTAGGCAGATACAGTGATAATCAGGAAGATCTGCAACATATTTCTTTCTTAATAAAGCATATGCTTTAAAGGCAAAACCACTGGATTTTGTCTAATATTAATGCTACGGTATCTATAAAAATGTCAGTTTATATTTATTCCCTTCAGACTATAAAGATTTCCTGAGTGAAGAAAATAAATAAAATTTCTTGTTTGTAAAAATACTGACTCACTGAAGTAAAAAACAAGACCAAAACTCTCAGAATGGACAAAGTAAGTGTTAAGCCTTCAAACTGAATCTTTGTTTTTTTTCATGCTCAACTTCTTTGGAAGACCCAAACCATATATTACCAATGGGTTGGTATATGGAAAAATTATAAAATGAGATGAACTCAGGGTTCCCAGTATCTAAATGTATGTGAGATTATATATGCTATTCTCTCTTTAATAAATAACTATTTAAATGATGCTTTACAGGGTTTTGAGTGCCTTTCTTACTGGGTTGGTTATATAACAGCAACTCCTGCTGCAAACAAATCTCTCTCTACCATTTTCCATTATATGAAGGGAGGTTATATAGCAGATAGAACCAGACTCTTCCTAGAGGTGCAGGATGAAAAGACGTGGTGCACTGGTCACATGTTGCAGCAAAGGGTTACAACTTGCAGCAAGGGAAAATGCAGCTGGACATGAGGAAGCAGCTCTTAACCATGAGAGTGGTGTAGCCCTGGAGCAGGTTGTTCAGAGAAGCTTTGGGACCCATATCCATCAATGGATGCTTTCAAAACTCAAGTAGATGAGCCTTATGGAAAACTCATCTAGTTCTGAAGTTAAACTTGCTTTGAAATGGCCTACAGAACCCCTCCCAGATTAACTTTTCCTATGACTATCTGCACTCTTTTCCATCTGGAGCACTACAATCCAGTTTTAACAACTCAAGAAACCATGTTAATTTGTAAAAAATGTCTATATTTCTACTTCAGGAGAACAATGAAGTTTTCTGTGTCATTATTTGTATTGCTTTTAGTACTGCTGGATTTCCTCTTGCTATACCAAACTGTGTGAATAAGTATCTAGAAATAACTGGTGCTTCCATTCTAAGAGTGTAAATCTGTACAGAGAGATACCAAAATATCTACACAGTTATAAAAACAAACAAGCAAACAAGCTGTTTGGAGTTCTGACAAAATGATGTTCATTTTTACAAGGTCTCCTTATGGTGTGGAATGGTAGAGAATTTTATGTTGAAGATTGTGGAAGGGAATATAGGTGGTGTTTTTTAATACAGTAGCCAAAGGAATTCTGAAAAGAAAAAGTATACAGGTATTCTGTATTTCATAACTGTTTCTAACATATCAAAAGTTCCAGAATGCAAAACGCTCCTTCAGTCAATTAGTCCAGTCTCCTGTTAAGCAATACATTAGATAATATGTTATAATGCTTCCAGTATCTGTCCCAGAACTGTTTCAGTATTGGTTTTGTTTCAGTTTAATTACCTGTTCTCAGAGATCCTGGTAAAAGATGTCTTGGTCTGTAAAATCCTTTACAGTCATAGATGAGTTAAAATATTATACTGCTCTTAATCTCTGCTTGATGTTAATCTATGAAAATCAATGGAGAAATGAATTTTCTCAGTCTCAGCACTCATTACAAACTTAGAGACAAACCATCAACAGTTTATGAGGCTATTCTGCAAGGCAGCGGCTAGAACTCAAGGAATATTATATCAATATTATAATTATGGTACTAGAGTATCATAATTACCAGAGAAACAGTAGGTTAAAATTTGATTAAAATTTGTTGGGACATCATTACAGGGAGGAACTTGCCAATGTAATCAAGGTCTGTATTAATGAGCATATAGCCTGCAGCATTATGTAGTAGTCAGATTAGCCTCTGCACAACAGCCTATATTCTCTGATATGCTAGATTGTTGAGAGGTTAAAAAAAAAAACCACAAAAAACAACAACAAAAAAAAGGCTAGGTCATTTTATCCTCAAGTATGAAGAACATCCAGTTAAAATATAGATTGAAAAGATGGTCTCTAACTATGAGAATTTCCAGTATGAGCAGAAAATACATGCCTAGTGTGATGGAAGTAAGACTCAGTAACTAAGGAGCCTGTATTATAGAGTTCTATGCATATGTGTCTACAAATACATCATGTATATTGGGACTCATCAGAACTCAGTAACCTAAACAAAAACATCTGGTGTACTATCTGGTTCATTTTATTAGCAGATTTATTTTCCCCTGAGCTCCAGTTGCTGTTGCAGAATGGCATAGAACTCCTGCAAATTCTATGTTTTTATCTACAGCCCCATGCACATGTCCTGAATATCCTGAAATGGCAAAAACCACTAGTATTTAAGCAACTGATTCCTAAACTAAACAATTATTTTAGAGTAAGACTAATTTCTTTCTAGGTTCTGTTGATGTTATTAATGAACATCATAACGAGTTGTCCAAATATAGGTACCTAATTTCATGTGAGACACCATAGAGCTTTCAGGACATCTGCATGGGGCTATCAGACACAACACAAGGTTTATGGGTTTCCTTCATGACACTGTAGTAACAGCTGGAAGCCAGACACCACATCTGAAATGACACCGGATCCCAGTTTTCAGACCACTGTATCCCTCCTTAGATGCCCATTGACAGCAATGACAGATAAATGTCTACTACTAACAGGCATATAGACACCTACACCACACTGTCTAATCTTCAGCTGATTCTTCCCCTGGGTTGTGGAGGAATGGCTGGGAGAAAAAGGACATGTTATTGCTGCAGTAAACCTTGCCTGGCATTCGGACCCTGAGAAC